>JALMQS010000099.1:4778028-5077953 GCA_024734495.1 Forficula auricularia | reverse complement strand
CGCGCGCGCGCGCGCGCGCGCGCGCGCGCGCGCGCGCGTTTTTTTTTTTTTCACACACACACACACACACACACACACACACACACACACACACACACACACACACACACACACACACACACACACACACACACACACACACACACACACACACACACACACACACACCATGTTGCCATGTTGCCATGCTGCACTGCCTCGTCCCCCCCCCCGCCCGCTGCCTTGCCATGCCCCCCCCCCCCCCCATTTAAAATGTTAAAGCTACTTTGCTAGTTGGGAGCGTATACCCTCTGGATTTTACGGTGCCATTGCGTAGATCTTCTGCTAATTTTTCCATGACTACAGCACAATAGGTTGAAGACAAATGCAAGTAAATAAAGTCACTAATCACAGGATTGCAACGGAGAGATTGGGGATGGCCAATCAGATGCCAAGCACTGACAGTGACTGGCATCCGATTGGCCATCCCAGTCCCTCCATTTACCATCTACCCTGTGTTAGTGGTAAAAAAGCATTTACTTTGCGACATACAACCGGCCCTCAGAATGTTAATCAGAAAACTGAGATCTATAGCTGATATTTCATTTTGGAGAAAGCTGCACCTTTTTGATACAACTTCTTTGCATCGATATTCCCCCGAAATTTAGTAGAAACGTCAATGTGGCCCTCGGGACCATAAAGTTGAGAGACGTCTGTCTCAATTAGATTGTCACCCATTCAAAAAATTAACTATATTGTTTAATTTCCTTGATCTAAAATAATGGGTTCTGGATAAAGAACACTGGGTTCTGCAATTCTCTACCTCTACTAGAATTAAGCTCTTAACTATTAGGATATAGGTTAACATTGCCTTTAGAAATTTCACTTATAATTTAATATTTTTTTTTCTTTTTTTAGGTTGGGTGAGGTTTTATTTTTTAAATGATATTTGATACCAAAAATATTTTAATTTTACTTTTTTTTTCAAATCTTCAAGTTCGACTGTGTTTATAATAAAATTTTAGAAGAAGATGGATGGGTAAGTATTTCTAATTATATATTCATTCAGTTGATAAATTTATGGTCAACTTTATCTTTATAATTTTCTCATTAATATATTAAAGAATAATTGTTTTGATCACGCTTTTTTAACCGACTTCAAAAAAGGAGGAGGTTCTCTATTCGACTGAATTTTTTTTTTTTTTTTTTTTTTGTGCCTATGTTACCTCATATCTCCGCCAATCGTGAACCGATTTTGAAAAAATTTGCATTGGGTTCAGTCTTCCAATTGGTCCCATTTTTTTCTTAGGTATTAGACCTTTTTTGTTAGGTTTGCTTTAGAGCCTCAACTTTTCTTGTTTATGAAATCCCAATTTCGATGATTATTTTTTTATTCGAAACTATCTTAGGGATGGTGTCATATTAATTTGGACAAGTCTCTTGATGATATCATCACTATTAATATCACTAAAAAGAGAAAAATAAAAATAATTTTGAAGTTGAAAAAATAAAACCGACTTCAAAAAATTAAATGCAACAAATAAAATACACAAAAGGGCATAAAATAATTATTATCTCATTTAGTTACAACTAAACACAAATATTAACATGAAATTACTTTTGAAGTCGGTGCCAAACAAACTATACCTATAAGCGAGCGTGCCCGCCAAACGTTTAGTAGTAAGATCCGTCGAGTGCGATTCATAAAAGGTATATGTTTGGCACTGACTCGAAGTCGGCTTTATTTTTTTCTTAAAATTATTTTTATAACAAGATATATTTCGCGAGACTAATACAAGCTGAAGCATATTGGAGCCTTCTGAGTCTTAAGTCTCGCGATATATCTTGTTAAAAAGCGTGATCAAAACAATTCTCGTTAACATGTTAATTTTTTTTGTTAATTTTATTGAACCAATTATTTTTATTAGCGGAATTAATGTATACATTGTATTTGAGCTTCGACTTCAGAGATTACTTCTTTCCACCATCGACTGTCCTATGATCATCTTTTTAGTCCTTGTTTTTTAACAAGAGGAGAAACTAATTAAATAAAAAAAACCTCTTTTCCGATAATTATTTCAATCCATCAATTTTTTCTCCTTTCATGTAATATGTTAGGCTTATTCTTTAATATATTAATGAGAAAATTATAACTTTATTTAACTTCGATGATTTCAAGTTAGAATATATAAGTTCAGATATTATTTTCACTTTAATATTTGACCAAAATCACCTGCATTTGATTCGCGAATGAATCAAATATAGGAAGCCTACGATTAGATGCTTTATGCTTTGTTTAATATTATATCATATCGTTGACCCTTATACCAAAATAACGAATGTGCAAAAACCTTTGTTTTTAGCTATTAGAGAAAATTTTCTATAAAAGCGGGTCGTCCGTACTGCGTTACGTCGGGCTCAAAGGACATGCAATCATTGTTGGACCAGATTGAGTTTTTGGTACTTCGCGTCAATTTCCGAGGGGTTGAATACACTTCTTCGGATTTATAATAAACATCATCAATAACAGCTCGGATTCAATTGAAGATATATATCTCGAGATTTTTCCGATGAGACTATTCGGTTTGTAGTCTGGCTTTAATGGGACCGCTTGACCCAATTTCTAAATTTTACATAAACTAATTCTATCCCAAATAATTAACAAGCTAAAAATTTTTTTGGACAAAATAGAATTCATTATATTAGGTTGGAGTTGGTGGGGTTTCTGGGCGGGGAGGGTCATCTCCCCCAATCGAGCGGCCGCCTCGCCGTCGGAACTCGTGCGGCTCCGCTGACTTTCGGCTTTGGTCCCAAATGGCGGGGATCACTGGCCCCAGCCGAATGTCTTCGCGGTGGGTTGGTGGTCGGGGATGGTGTTGGGCCAGATTGTGTTCTATCCGACCTCCTGTTCGGCACTTTGGGACTTTTAGGCACGATCGTCCAATTAAAGATGAAACTTTGCCAATCTCACTTTTTAGCCACTTGGTGCCACGAGCAAAGAAATCGAATCACTTCCCTTGCGAGTTATTCACTGTAATTTTCATTCTCAAATATAATAATAATAATATAATATATTTCCATTATCATTCTACATTTTTTTATGCCTCCTCTACACTATGAGCCAACTTGGGCCAATTCAAGCCAACGCCAATGTGTAGAGGTGGTTGGCTTGTATTGGTCATTGGTTGACGCTGGCGATGAGATTGGTGATGGTTGGCCATCGGAGCGGTTTTTTCGATATATCAAAGAGGGCCAAATGTTACGCAACGAAAGGGCGAGTGGCTAGGTGTCGTTTCAACAAGGCCATAGACATTGGCCCAACCCTTGGACCACTGTGGTAAGCACTGTCAAATTAACTCTTTTACTGGTGGCCAATATGGTCAACATGTTTGGCTCACGTTGGGCCATAGTGTAGAGGGCTCATTAAATACCGAAAAATGAAACTTAAAAAAATATTTAAATTTCTAGTATAATTACAAAGAAACATACAAAGTATCAGTGAATTAATGAAAGAGAGTGATTCCATTTGTTTGCTCGTGAGTGTTAATATGGCGGTCACCACCGCAAAATTTGAAGAGTGGTTTGCTGTGACCACCTAATGAGCATAGTTAGGCGAGTTCACACTGGGCAGTGAAACGGGCGAGAGCACTACTCATAGGCCAGCCGGTCGTTTTCACTACCTCGTCTGAACTACCGGCAGTGAGATTGCAGCAGGGGTGTCCAACCTTTTGGCTTACATGGGCCGCATTTGAAGTAAAAACAAATGCCTCGGGCCCCAGATAAATTATATTAATTCTATTGGTATTTTTAATCAACCAAGATTGATAATAATGTAGAATAATGATATTCACCATGACAAAGAAGAAAAAATATCTTTAAAATATATATTAACAGGAATAGTAGGGAATTAGATAAAATTAAAAACATAGTTTTTTTTTTAAATGGGCCAGTCGTTTCGTCAATTTCGTTCTACGCTTTCCAAACCCTATCTCACTCCGTAGAGAATTCCAGGAATTCGAACGCTCATACAGAACAGAAAACTCTGCCTACATCTCCCGAGAGCGTCTCCGGGTCTTTTTGAGTTACTCCGACAATAGTGGTAATGGGAGAGAGGTATCTCAGATTTAAGACAAAATGTGACAGAGGGCCCGCGGGATCTTAAAAATTGGTGATGTCACTAAAGTCAAATTAAAATTTTTTAGATTTCAGGTTTCTAGAATTATTAAATTATATGGTTTAAAAGTGATAGTGTGACGTCATAATACAGGGGGGCTCAATGAAAATGTGACAGAATGTGGCACAGAGGAGAGGGGGTTTACAAATCTTGAAATTCGTGTGACGTAATTTGCGGACGGCGGGCCCTAACAGTATTTATTTACATTCAAGTTTGAGGGTTCATTTAATCATTATTATCTCTGGTATAGAAAGTTTGTCAACTTGGTGAAAGATAACATTAGGGAAAAATCAGAAAATTTACACATTTTGAGACAAATGAGACGGTATTATATAGTTAGAAATAATTAATGATTTATTTTCATTAAACGTATTTATTGAGACGGATATATTAATATCTCAGGATTGGATGAAGGCACTCGGGAAATAAATGCAAGAAACTATTTCCAACTAATAATATTTATTGGAAATATTTTTCCTTATAATACTTTTTAATAAATGTTATTTATTGGAAGTAGATTCATGTTTATTTCCGGACTGCCTTCATCCAATCCTGAGGTATTTATTGAATTCAAGTTATATCTAAAAATGAAATCAAATTGCTCTAGGGGATCAATCAAATTCTTCAACTGCTTGTCAAGCCAGAGAGCTGGAATTTTATATACTTATATTGATATATTGATAATGAATTCAAACTTATGGAAAATTTGAAAATTCTAATTTCTACGGATTAACCACCTTTTTTAGCCATATCTAAAAAATGGCTTAAGTGAAGGCTTTAGTTAGAGAGCTATTAATAGGAAAGCTTTGATTTAACTCAGATTTTCAAGGTCCAAAATACATGAGAAAACTAAATCTATATTAAATCTTCAAACCTAGAGAATAAAGAAAGTTAAAATTTAGTTATTATTGTTGTTACTATAAATAAAAACAAAAGCTTCTTTTTCAGCAATTTTTAATAATATGTGGTTTAAATTAATCCAAATATTTCGGAAACTTTACAGTATTCCTTCTTCAAGAGGCCTCCACCTCTGTATTCAAATTTTGGAGACGGAGCAGATCAGAGAGATAGGGAGGGAATACTAGCTAGAGAAAGTGTCTCCTGCTGACGTCACCAGCCGCCATGTTGGTCGGGGCAATAAATAGGAATACCCATAAGAGCAATGCTAATATTTTTATAATTTAATCTATATATCTTTAAATAAAAAGGTTTTTAAATAGAACAAATATATAAATAAATATTCAAAAAATGTTATTTCTTAAATTTGCCATGAATTAAATACCTACTTTCAGTAAAAATTAGATAAAACAACGAGCGCGCTTGTACTTAATATTTTTCTTTCGGACACTTTTAAGACAATTTTTTTATTTTAGGAAAAACATAAAAGATGATTATTTAGTAAATATAATAATTGAAAATAGTTTATTTAAAAAATTAATCACATATTTTTAAATACAAAAATTCTTCTTTAGTAAAAGATAATAATTTTTTTTATTAAATATTAAAATATAAGGAAGGAAGCAGGTGTATGTAGTTATATAGCATGGATGGACATCTATTTTACTACACAAATTTTATTTATTTCTTAAACCAATTTTTTTTTACACAATGCAAAGATTAAGAATTATTAAAGTTAAAAATCAAATAAACGTATCAATGGGTTATTAACAATTTTTAAATACATATTATAAAAATACTTAAAATATGGTTTTTAAAGTAGATATAATTGTAAGAAAAAGTTAAAACGATTAATTTATATTTAAAATTCCTGGAAATGGGTTAATTTGTTAAACAATATTCGCTTTTCGATTCACTTTTGTCTACATAACTCTTTGTTATAGAGTGTAATCTTATTTTAAAATAATATTGTGAAATAGTTTTAATTATTAATAATATATGATTTTCCATTAGGAGATTATTTAAAATATGGTCATTTAAGGAAGTCCATCATTAGAGAATTTATTTTTGTGATTGGATCGATTAGTACATCCGTATGATATACATGCCATTATTAAATATTTATTTAAAATTGTTCACTTAATTCTTGAATCCTTTATATTTAGTAAAAATTTTGCTGAATTACTATTTGAAACTCGAAAAATACTATAAATACACGATAAGTGGGTCTATTAATCCAACTTGACAGTCAAAAAACTTGAAACTAATTTATTGTTTTTAAGGAAAATATAAAATATATACTGTCTAATTCAAAATATAAACACTTTAAAATAAAAAAATAAAAATATATAAAGTAAATAAAATCTGTTTTATATCACGCTTAATAATAAAAAAACTGTCTTAAAAATGGGTACTATTAACATATGTTCAAATGGGAAGAGAGATTCTTCTGGTCTGAGTATCATGGCGGCTGGAGGGAAATGCCTAAATATATTTCTTTATTAATGTTCAATCAATTAAGCACTAACTAAGTAAAACATCCATAAAGAAATATATTTATTATTGGTAGAATTTTTTAAGTTCAGAATAAAATAAAGCACTGTGAGAAGTCTATTTGGCTCTGTGTTCAAATTTTCGAGATGGAGCAAATACGGTGATTTTGGTGGAGGACAACTGAAGAAGGAATACGGTAAAGTTTCCGAAATATTTATATTAATTTAAACCACTATTTGAATTAATAAGTTGACGTGTTCTGATGTGGCCATCCACTTGACTTTACCATACAACCTGTCCTCTCACTTATATTTAATATTTAATAAAATTATTTATAATCAAGTAGGAGGGGGGGGGGGGTTAGTTTTTTGCATTTTTAGATTACTGTGTGCCCACTACAAAATTTGGTTGAGTTTGGAATAAGAGCCTATATTTTCATTTTTTGACCCCCCCCCCACCAATTTCGGGCGGTTAGTTTTTGCATTTTTAGACTTCTGGGGTCCCACTGATTATGTATACAAAATTTGGTTGAGTTTGGAACAAGAGCCTATATTTTCATTTTTTGACCCTACACCCCCCTCTCCTCTCTATTTTGGGCGGTTAGTTTTTGCATTTTTAGACTTCTGGGGTCGCACTGATTATGTATACAAAATTTGGTTGAGTTTGTTCAAATAGCCTCGATTTTTAATATTTAACCCCCCCTCCACCCTCTTAATTTTGGGTCGATATGGACCAAAATCTAATCAGCTCTTAATCTCAATGAACCAAAACTACGTGTGAAATTTAGTTTCGATATTCACACTAGTTTTTGAGCTAGATCGTCCACAAAAATTTGGTAACGCTCAGACTAACGAACACCCAACCAGACGGACAGAATAACTAACTAACAGACATTTTGTCAAAACAATTATTATCTCGAAAAATGTAATTTTTTCGATGTTCACTTATTTGGACTTTTTTCACCAGACCGAAAGGCCATGGTTTTGCTCAATTTTTTTTAATCAAAATAGTTTCAGCCGTTTTTGAGATATTTCGAAAATAAGAAGGAAAAAAAACACTTTTTTCATGCACGATTACAATACTTGACCATACCCTGTATGGGAAAGTAAAAATTGCTGAAAAAGAAGCTTTTGTTTTTATTTAACACCTATGAGAATCCTCAGCACCACCGTGACTTAAGTTAGTTATTATTATTCTTCTTGACCAGGGGCAGCGTCAAGTCATTTGTCAGCTAGTCCTATTTAATAATAAAAAAAATACTTACCTAAAATTAAATTAATATTTTCTTTTTCGATGAGAAATAAATTTAAAATTGATGCTGATTATATAAACTATTCAGAAATTTATTTCCTGGTAGGGTCGTCACTGTATTGCAAGGCCACAGGAAGCAAATTGCTTAACGATTATAATTATGAATAATTTTCAATTTCCTATATTTATATTAATTTACAGATTTCAAATGGAGAGCTTGATGTAGCCAAAATAGAAGATTCTTTGAAAGAAAATGTTAATCTCGATTGCTGGGGTAAAACTATTGATATTTCACTTGATTATTGTGTTAGGAAATATGATTTTCAAGGTATTTTTGATACATTTCCTTCTATATATATATATGTTACCGGCCAAACCCGATTTCAGGACAAACTAGTTTTGCCTAGGCTAAACTAGTTCTTCCTATACGCGATAGGATTAACTAGTATAGCCTAGTCCAAACTAATTTGTCCTAAGCCCGATAGGATAAACCAGTTTAGCCTAGGCCAAACTAGTTGATCCTGATATAAATACGCACACTCTAGGATAAACTAGTATGGCGTAGTCTAAACCTATTTAGCAGAGTCGAATGATTATTGCTTCTATTAAAAAAACTCTCATTATTAAATTTGTTATAGTATGATTGTTTATATTACCAATTATCCATAACTTTTAAGGACGAATCATTATCGTTTTAAAAATGATTATTTTTCCAATTACGGAGTATTTTATTCAGTTTATCTATTTATTTTGACTTTCTAAATATACTATAATGTTTAGACTAGGCCATACTAGTTTATCCTAGAGTGTTCGTATTTTTATTAGGATCAACTAGTTTGGCCTAGGCTAAACTGGTTTATTCTATCGGGCTTAGGACAAATTAGTTTGGACTAGACTATACTAGTTAATCCTATCGCGTAAAGGAAGAACTAGTTTAGCCTAGGCAAAACTAGTTTGGCCTGAAATCTGGTTTGGCCGGTAACATATATATATATATGTTACAGTAAAACCCCATTTTTAGTAAGAACGGTTTCTTACTAGTTTCACTGAATAACATTATGGCAACTAGAGTTCACTGAAGTTTTTTTTTTACTTAGAGAAAGTGGTGTAGGTTTTAGGTGAAACATGATATTAATTAATAAAGTAAAGGGTGTGTAGTTTCACAGTGAATGAAATAAAACTCAGAGGTTTATACAAACTCAATATATCTCGGATTATTAGTCCATCATCAGGAGTTTACAGGTTAAATACAGTTTTTAACCTGTAAATTCCTGATGATGGACTAATAATCCGAAATATATTGAGTTTGTATAAACTTCTTTGAGTTTTATTTCATTCACTGTGAAACTACACACCATTTACTTTATTAATTTACTGAAGTTGGTTGAGTTTGGTTCAAAGGTCTAGAATCTTCATTTTTGATCTTCCGCCTCATTTTGAGTGTTTATTTTAAAAAATGTTTAAACGAAAATGTCAAAAATTAGAAGCATAGTTGTAGTGGATGTAATTTTTGACATTTTTGTTTAGACATTTTTTAAAATAAACACCCAAAATGAGGCGGAAGTTTAAAAATGAAGATTCTAGACCTTTGAGACCAAACCGAGGGGTGAACCGCGACCTATTATGCTGTACACCTACTTCCACTTGTACATCCAAAAATTTCCAAGTACTTCCAAATATTTCCAAGTAATTCCAAATATTTCCAAGTATTTCCAAATATTTCCAAGTATTTCCAAATATTTCCAAGTAATTCCAAAATACTTCCAAAGAGGTGTACACCTACCTCCAATCGCGGATCACCCCTCGAGTCAAACTAAACCAATATTAGTAAACTCTAGTTGCCACAAAGGTATTCAGTGAAACGCGTTTTAACTAGTAAGAACTCGTTCTTACTAAAAAACCGGGTTTTACTGCAACATATATATATTTTTCTTAATTAAAGTATATGTATTATATATAAATTCATTTCCGTGTTATTTTTAGTTAAATACAATGCATTAAATTGTCCCAACAAAGCAGCAAATTTCGGAACATGTTTGATTGACTATTATTATAAAGTTTGTATTAGAAAATATTTTATTTTTATTATTATATGACCAATTTATATTTTATACGATTTCTATTTTAGAATTGCAAAGATTGCGCTAAAGAAAGTAAGTATATAAAATAATCTGATTTCTCATGTTAAGGTAGTTCTTTCACAAATGCAAAAATTCAAGAAGTCTTCGAAACTTGGAATATTAGTCATTAAAAGGATAATAAACACACTGTTGAAATTTGAAGACGATTTACCACACTAAACATGAAATAATTGCGATTAAAAATGAAATTTTTTACATATAGTAAATTGGGAAAGGGTGGGAAAATGATCATTATTTTATTTTTTTCATTGAAAGACTTTCACCATCTTGATGAAAAACTAATATCTGTTAGAATAATATATTCGGAGTAACTTAAAAAAAATTGAAATTATTTACCACGTAGTTTTGATAAAAAACAAAAACAAAAAAAAACATATTTGGGCGATTATTTTTAGTGGAGGGGATAAAATATCAATGGCTTGGAAACGATCCATTCATAAATAGAAAGTAGTATCGTAAAATGTACAGTCACGTTAAAAAACATAACCTAAAATTTTAACACCGTCCATATTTATAGAGTGGTTACGAGGCTAAAACTTTTTGTGTGGATTGTTGCGAAAGAACCTCCTTAACTACCCTATATGAGAAATTAAAAATACTTTTAAAATTCTATTGTATTTATACTTATATATTAATCAAATAAAAATTAATTTTAGAAACCTGCTTTGGAAAAGATAGTAAAGAAGAGGATAACACGATAAGAGGTCATAGACATTATAAGGATCGGAGCTAAATATAACATTATATACAATTTTAATACGAAATTATTAAATTTTTTATTAATGAGGATTTCAGATCTTGTAGAAATTTTAGGTTGAGTTGATTTAAATTAATTAGATTGATAATAAGTTAATAAGTAATTAATAAACTATTAGTTATCAAAAAATACCAGACAAGAATATAATATTCGAATTAAAGTTTCTTTAAAAATAATATTCATTAAGAAATTTTAACAACAGCTGAAAAACTATCAAAGAATACTCTTTAGGTATCGTTGGAAATAAAATTGTGGCCAAAATCAATTTATAATCTATTTATTTATAGCCTTCCTCTGGCGTTTCAGATCCTTAATGTTATCCTTTCTCAGGCCAGGCAGGCTAGTTTAGGTATCGTTGGAAATAAAATTGTGGCCAAAATCAATTTATAATCTATTTATTTATAGCCTGGCGTTTCAGATTTATTTTTTAGTAAAAGAACTTTCAATTTCTTGTTTCCCAAATTTTTTTAAAAAATAAATTTGTAGTAAAAATATGGCAAATTTTTTTGGCCCCTAGGGAGTCAACAAAGTTGACGAAACGTTGGCAAAAAATAAAAATTATTTGCATAAGCTATTGTTCTTATTTCCTACAACAACTTATTAAATTAATCGATGGACATAAATAATCAAAATAATAAATAATTTTTATAAAATAATTTATTAATTTAATTAGATAAATACTGTACGATTTTTCATTCAAAAAATAAAGAATAATCACTGTGAGAATTCGACCACAAAATTCATAATTTAACTGTATGAAATAAAAAAAGTTTTTCATTATTTTCTTAAAAAATTGAATAAATTAAAGAAAAAAATTATTTGTCTTTAATTTTATTAGAAAAAAAAATTATAATTACAAATTCAATACAAAAAATAATTATATTTACAATTAATTACAATAAAATATTTATTTAATAAAACGATGCATTAGTAGTAAATCTAGATAGATGCTTTATAAATATCACAGGGTTCAAACAACACGAGAGTTTCTTATATTATAGTATATTTTCGTGATCTTTTTGTTTGTTTTTTTTCTAATTAAAACTTGAGCATATGCAGGTTAGGGTGCCAGGGTGCTTTTCGAAAGTAGGGCGTGTGTGGCGGCCCGTGGGGAGCTCCCATCAATTCGAAGAGACAGGGGTGCTCACTCAGACGACAGTCGTGATGAGATCCTGGTGTTGAGGGAACGAATCCAGGCCGCCTCCCGCCCCACCGTCAGTTTCCCGACAAGCCAGTCCGATATGAGCACTTCCATACTTCCAGTAGTAAAACGCAGGAATGGAATCGATAAAAAACAAGCAGTGGCAAGCCTATACGAGAGATGACACCCCAAGCAAGCACTCCAAAAAATCGCAACTGCATTTCTTGGGAGACCCAGGATTGAACCACGAAAGTGTCGTAGGCCCAGAGAACTGCGTTGGCGAACAAGAGGAAGGTAACCACTTGTCGACTTGGCCGGGTTAATAGTTGATGGCGAGTAAGGGCTGCTCGACGACTCGCTTCCCCGACGAGTGCAGATTGTGCCGCAGCTTGGAATAGTTGCAGAACACTGACGCAAAGAAGCATCGCATGACGTTTAGAGCCACTTCCTCCACGCCACACTCCGCTTGCGCCGACCACGAGACCAAATACGCTGTATAACACCACACCTGATAAAGTGATGCCCGAGAGAAGTTGGTCCAATGGGGTACGTCTGCGTCCGATGATACTCAGCAGCCGGACCTAAGTACAAGAGAATAATGATGATTAGAGCCAGGCCGTATTTCTAAATAGGCTAAGTAGCGTCAAATACTCTATATATCAATACAGGACAGCCTGTCAAAATCCTATAGAAAATTTATCGGTTTTTGGTATCATGAATTTCAGCGCCGCCATGCGGACAAGGATGAAATCTTGGTGGCTGGACTGGCCCAGCACCAATGCGTGTGCTTCTTTCAAATCTCTATTTCAAATTAACCACATGTGATATTTTCTATTATGTATTTTCATCCTAGCCAGCTAGAGTGCGCAGTTTTCATGATACCGAAGATTTTGACAGACTGTCCTGTATTGATATATACAGTATTCAAGGGCGGAAATTTGTAAAAAACATTTTTTTTTTAAATTTTAAAATTGAAAATAAAGTTCTATGTGTGTGTGTGGGGCGTCTCTGACCCCCCGCTTGGACAATTCGATCGCGACACACTTTTCGAGATAAAAAGTAGATCTTATATATATCGGGCACCTTATACTTATATACATTCTCCCCCCCCCATAAAAAATTCCTGGATCCGCCCTTGACAGTATTTGATAGGCTGCAGCCTAGAGCGGCAAATTTTCAGGGGCGGCAGTTATTCAAAAGTTAAAATGAAGTATTTCTGACGTTAATAATATTTTCCATACATCCATGTTACTTAAAAATATGTTTTAGTCCTTCTCGTTTTTTGTAAGAACTTAATTTTATTAATATAGTTTTCAGTATTCAGCAATTTTATTATGCGTTTTATAGCTTGGATTTTTCCAGATCCCCTCCATACAAGCTCGGTCCTAGGCAGACGAATCTGTTGCATCTGCCTAGTTACGGCATTGTCTAAATATAAGCTTCGATTTCTTTTTATTTTCATATGGTATAATTTGTCAATTTTTACAAATAAATTTATCAATTTTTTTGTTTAGGCTAACAATGATGATATATACTTTGCATTATAAGAATAAAAAATCAAATAGGTTAATTACCTGAACTAGTCCAATAAGTGTCATAACCAGGCATAATGCTAATACAGATCCGAGAGCGCCAAATGTAAGCCAAAATATCGTATCACTTGGAATATCTTCATCTTCTTTGACTACTAAAAAGATAATGATGACAACGATGCCTGCAACAAGGCAGAGTAGACCTAAAAAGAGACCTTTGCTCGCCCCTGAGCAGTCCACTGTAAAACTACTGGATGATGTGGTAGTAGAAGATTTTCCAACACTCAGAGAGCGAGACATTCCTGAGAGAGACACACTGCGGCCGGCATTCTGTCCCATTACAAAAGTAACAGCAGCTGCAATCAAACTATTCCAAAAAATTTATCAGACACAATTTTAGAGTATTGAAAGATACTCATCAATTCGAAATACTCTCAATTAAGGTAGTTCTTTCCTCGACAGTCCACACAAAAAGTTTTGGCCCCGTGACCACTCTATACCATTGAACGGTGCTAAAATTTTAGGTTATCGTTTTTTTAACGTGACTGTACTTCTCAGTAATATTCTCTTTATTAATGGATCGTTTCCAAGCGATTAATCTTATATATCCCCTCCACTAAAAATAATCATCCAAACATGTTTTTTTTTCTTTTTTATCAAAACTACAAGGTGCATCAATTTCATTTTTTTAAGTTACTTCCGAATATATTATTCCAACAAATATTAGTTTTTCATCGAGATGGTGAAAGTTCTTCAATGAAAAAAATAATCAATGAACATTTTCCCACCCTTTCTCAAATAAAACGATCAATGATCATTTTCCCACCCTTTCCCCAATCTACCCCTAGTAGCACAATGTTTCAAACTATATAGTTACTATGTAGGCACTATTTAGCTACTATATAGTTGTTCCAAACTGCCACATACAATTATTTAGGAACTATATAGTTACTATGTAGCCACATGGTTGAGCTTCAAACTATATAGCAACTATGTGGGCACTGTATAGTTACTATGCAGGCTACTATATAGCCACTATGCAGGGATTATATAGTTGTTTCGAAGCTATGTAGCAACTATATAGGCACTATATAGCTGCCATGTAGGCACTATAGTTTGCCCCAAACTATATATATATATATATATGCGCTATATAGCTACTATGTATGGCAACTATATAGCTGTTTCAAATAACTATATATGCAGCTATATATGGTACACCATATAGTTACTACATGGTTCGAAAGCACTGTCCTACTAGGGACCATAAGTAAAAAATTCATTTTTTAATTTTAATTATTTATTATTATGTAACGGATGTTGTAAATCATCTTCAAATTTTAACAGTGTGTTTATAATGCTTTTTATGACTTATATTCCAAGTTTCTGAAGACTTCTTGAATTTTGGCATTTGTGGAAGAACTTACCTGTAAAATAAAATGGTAAAATATACAACATTGAAGAGTAAAATGGGTGAAAATGTTAAGTTTTTTTTAAAGGGAATTTTTCCCACGGGTTCTTTGGTTTTGATATAGCCTTCAACTGAGGTTGTTTTGCGAAGATGGATATGTTAAATATCTACATGGCTAAAAGAGCAACATATAAACTTAAAGGAGATTTTCTCAAGGTTTAGATATTTGTAACCTAACATGTTCATCCAACAATCTCTTCAAATGCGAGTATCGATTCAATTTTGGCGACCCGAAAATCGATACACAGCTATTTTTTAAAAGTAATCTAAATTAAAAAATTTATGCTATAAAATGCCATATAGGAGTAGAGATATATCAAGCATGATATTAAAAAAAAAAGTATAAAGAAAATGTTTTTCATAAACGAAAAGAAATTAATCGATGTTGAAATGTTTTGCCAAAGCTTAAATCAAGGAATTATTCGAAAATTAACTAAAATTGTCTAGAGCTACAACGTTTCGGAGCTATCTACAAGCAATTATTTTAATTGCATTATTTTTTATGAAACAGATAAAATAATAGGGATGCTAATTTGAAATGATTTATAACAAAATGATAATAAATAGTTTTGTCAGGACCCAAATGGATATATTTTCTTCAGGACTCACTATGATTCGATTCCTGATTATTTTCAGATTATTTTCAAATTAATCTGGTTATATTTTAAAATTTGTTTTTCCATCTTGGGTGATTCAATCCGAGATTTACTCAGCTCTAGCTACCAAGAAGTTTCAACAAGAATAGAAGATTAAAGTTCTATCATTTTTAATTCTGGAGCCTAAACATTGTGTATTTTGATATGAATATCCTTATCAATAATACCTAAAAGTGCCAAATAAGTGGAAATGGAAGATACATTTCTTCTCTAACAAATAAAACAAAAATTAGCTACAATACCTATACTGCCGCGCTAAGCACAAAGGAGGTCACTGACACAAAAGATAATTTCGAGAAATTTAGATGTTAAGATTTGCAAACTCACTTGTTACTTAAGATACTAAAAAAGTGTGTCTTCTACTGAAATAATACATTTTTTAACTTATTTTTCCAGCAGAAGACACACTTTTTTTAATGTCTCCATTAATTTATAAAAAATCTGACTACTCTCGGCAAAAATAAACTTTCTATGTACTTACTTAAGATAAGTCTATTTTCATATAAGTATTTACTTATTTTGATTAATTATAAAGTTAAAATGTTGGAAATTTTATAAACTTAGTGCCTACAACTCAAAACTCATTTTTGACAAAAAAGTCAGTTACCCCCTTTGTGCTTAGCACAGTAATAATAGCTGTCGATTCGGTTGCATAACCAAATAAAAACAGGCGCTTTCGTGTTTTAACTCAATCATCAATGATTAAAAATCCATTTATTTATTCAGTACTTTATAAAAATATTTATTATTTGATAGCTTCTGGCTTTAACTACAACACTAACTATAGGAGGACTTAGAGATTGCAAATAAAGATAAAAGACTGCAACTATCCGTAAAGGAAATAATTAAAAATCAAAGTTCTGAAAATATAATAGGCTTTAATTATTATTAAATGAATTTAACTTTAAAGGACATCATAGATATTAGAGAAATATTTTTGCATTGCATATCAGAGAGGTTCGTCCCCTTAGGAATCGAACCCAAGCGCTAACTAAGCTTGCCGGGCCAGTAGCCAAACCCTTAAGACAAACCTCTCTCTGACATGCAACATATATCAAGTATTATAGCTAGATTTTTCACTCCCTTCAATTCCTTTCACTCCCTATAAGATACTTAAATCTTTGTTTTCACTGTTTAATTATTATATTTGTTTTTCACTGTCATATGAGTAGAGACCGGATTCCTATACAATTGCATATTTTGTTTGCCGCCACGTACGACCCAGAAGATCAATTATCTATCCGAATCATGCATCTAGGATACTGTGGGTTAAATTTTATATTGCATATTTTTGCATATTTGGGTAATATTGCATAAAATTGCATATTTCTCGCCAAATACAGAGGTGTTAAAAGTATTTTTTGGAGAAAGAATGAAAAAAAGATCACTTAACATGAAGTGTAGTGTTAAATGAATTTTAAGTGACCAAAGACATAATAACCTGAAGATAATTTAGAAAAATACTTGTAAACATAAATTATTCACAATTACAATCAAATTTTAATTATTTTTGAGATCCTTTGTTAATTATTTAATTATTTCTTTATTTTTTTATTGGTCTTTCGGGAGCTATAGCCCATTTTGGCCATTGAGTGTTCGTGTGTGTAAATTATTGTAGGGATCAAATTATAGCCGGTCAAATATTTGCATTATTTTATTAGTTTATTATTTGTATGTCAATAAGAAAAGCTTGTTAATATAAAAAAATAAAACCAATACAATAGTGTCTGTGAAATAAAACTACTCTCCCCCCCCCCCCCGCATATTTTCGATCGCATTTTTGAAACATTAATATATTAAATGAAGTGTAGTGTTAAATGAATTTTAAGTGACCAAAGACATAATAACCTGAAGATAATTTAGAAAAATACTTGTAAACATAAATTATTCACAATTACAATCAAATTTTAATTATTTTTGAGATCCTTTGTTAATTATTTAATTATTTCTTTATTTTTTATTGGTCTTCGGGAGCTATAGCCCATTTTGGCCATTGAGTGTTCGTGTGTGTGGGATGTGTGTAAATTATTGTAGGGATCAAATTATAGCCGGTCAAATATTTGCATTATTTTATTAGTTTATTATTTGTATGTCAATAAGAAAAAGCTTGTTAATATAAAAAAATAAAACCAATACAATAGTGTCTGTGAAATAAAACTACTCTCCTCCCCCCCCCCGTATATTTTCGATCGCATTTTTGAAACATTAATATATTATAATGTTGATTTTATTCAATTGCACCTAAAATTTCTTTGAGTTTAAAGATTTTCTAATATATTAAATGAAATGAGAATTTTGTACAATGTTTTACTCAATAAAAGTACATATTTGACACTTGGTGTCTATAGCTTACTTTATCATTTTATTCCTTTCATAGCACTCCTTCAAATATATAGTCTTTTTGTCTTCAATTTTAATTTTTTAGTGCATAAAAAAATTTATTTTGCCATCTTTTGCTGCATATATTTGCATATTTCAACTTATTCTACATATTACTTGCATATTTCAGCATTTTTAACTGCATATTTTATGGCATATTTTGGCAGTTTTTACTGCATAAAAATCCGGTCTCTACATATAAGTGATCTTGTAAATCACTATTCTAACTACCAACGACTTAACTTAAAAATAAATCAAATAGTTACCTGAATTGAACAATAAAAGGATATAAAAATGGCATCGAGCTGGTCCATAATTGTCCAAGTGAATTCGTATTGAGACATTCATGTAAAGCTACAACTTGGCCTATGTGGTTGTCTGAAACGGGCATGTAAACACGAGCAGGTGCGCTCAAATTGACACCTAAAAATCAAAAGATTATAAATTAATTTTATATATTCCTTATTAGGAGTAGTATATAATTTCAATAAATGAATAAATATTTTAAATAATGTTATTATATCATACTTAATTTAAATAAAAAAATAATAATCTACACCTTATACCATTTTGTAATTAATTCTGGTACACGTATTCAGTTACAAATATTTTTTATAATAACAAAATTTATATTTGCGAATTTCTTCTAAAGATCGTTAAAATCATCATACGAAAAAAGTACCTACTAGTCTAAGATCCCGACTTAGGTCGACCTTCACCTATCGAGTTTCCTAATGAAATTAATATTTTGATAATATAATGTATTAATAAACAAAACTTGACAGGGTCGACATCCAATTTCCCTGCATAGCCATTTTTAATAAAAAAATTAAAGTTGTTAATTTTATTACATAAATGTAGTTATCGAGTTTTCGGATAAATATATTACCAATCGAGAGTAAAATATGTTTATAAAATGCCAAAGTTGGGTTGCCATCTTTTTTTCCTTGCATAAGTCCAGGTAGACAGGGTATCAACAGGTAACTTCGAATTAGAATTTTGTAGTTATAGAGTTTCCTTTATTGTTATATATGAAAATGTAAATACTTAAAAAAATAAAATAAATAAATAATAAATAAATAAAAATAAATAAACCTAATAAATTAGATAAAATAGCTATGCAGGGAAATTGGATGTCTACCCCATCAAGTTTTGTTTATTAATACATTATAATAATATTATCAACATTTTAATTTCTTTAGGAAACTCGATAGGTGAAGGTCGACCTAAGTCGGGATCTTGTACTATAGAGTATATCAAGTTTGTTTGTTTTAATATTAATTGAATAAATTATTTACAGGATAAAATTAGATATTAAAAAGCTTAAATAATGATCAGAACATCCAATTATATTATTTCTTCTAATTAATTTTGGCATATATATGTATTTTTTTCAATTTAAGACTTTCGTAGCTCACTCACATCTACAATATATAAGTAGAGGCCTGTTCTTTAATTCTATAATCGTCAATATTTATTCTGGATGTAATTCAAAAGAGACTAAACACACAGCGGGAGATATATCATCTAGTTCAGGGCTGTACAACCCGCATCCAGCACTTCAATGAATGCGACCCTACATAAAATTATAAATTTCTTTAAAACATTAAGATTTTTATATATTATGTACTTACTGGAAATCATATCTGATACAATTTGACCTAATTTTTTTAAAGATGAAATTGTGGAATCTCCTTAAAAATTTTCGAAAAATAAAAGAACAGATTTTCAATCTTGAATGTGAAACAATATATCAAGATTTTCGAAAAAATAATCACAATTTTGTCATATTTTGACTCATTTTTTATTAGATATAAATATTTTTAAGATATTTTTGCCTCTTTGTCATGGTGGATATCATTATTCTACATTATTAACTCTTTTTTTTATTAAAAAATATCAAAAGAATTAGGATATTTTATCTGGGGCCCGAGGCATTTGTTTTTACTTCGAATGCGTCCCGTTTAGGCCAAAAGGTTGGACACGCCTGATCTAGTTACTAATACTACTTATTACTTACTTACTTAAGTAGTAAGTAGTAGTGTAAGCCAAAAGGTTGGACACCCCTGATCTAGTTACTACTAATACTTACTTACTTAAGTAGTAAGTAGTAGTGTAGGCCAAAAGGTTGGACACCCCTGATCTAGTTAACATCTATTAACTAGTTTACTAGATTTCCTGGCTTGTCTTAGAGTAAACTCCACCCTTTGCTTGTAAAATCATACAGTAAGTAGTAGTGTAGGTCAAAAAGTTGGACACCCCTGATCTAGTTAACATCTATTAACTAGTTTACTAGATTTCCTGGCTTGTCTTAACGTAATATCCACCCTTTGCTGGTAAAATCATACAATAAGTAGTAGTGTAGGCCAACTAGATTTCCTGGCTTGTCTTAGAGTAATCCCCACCCTTTGCTGGTAAAATCATGTTTTTTGCTACTAAAATACTATAATCTATATTTTCTGACCAAATGTAATATCTCGAGCAGCTCTGGCCATGGTCATGGATCTGGGAAATCCTCGTAGCTGTAAGGGAGTTGGAATTTCTCTGGCTAAAGCAGCTGAAGGCCCATGTACAGAGTTCGGAGTTCCTTGAAGTCCTGTCTGAGCCAGATAAACAAAATACGTCCACTCATTTCCAGATTCCCAAATAACGAGACGAATCCACAAAGCCAAATTAGTAGCAGCCAAATGCATGAAACCAAAACGGGCAGCAACTCCAAAACGTTCTACTAAAACCTAGAAAAAAAGAGTAAAACCATTTAAGAATATCTGTAATAAAATATAATTTGTTTTTTTTTCAGCTAATTTTATTACCTGAGAATTTACGAAAAGAAAATGCATTTGAAGAAAAGTAAAGAGGCCATGTAACACAGGATGTACAAAAACAACATCGTTAAGGCAGGATCCTTCCATCATTGAATGCATCGCCATTTCTAGTCCATTGAACACTAAGGTTCCTAAGCCAAAAGCTAGAAGAAAAATAAAATTGATGTTGTTAGAGTTATATAGTATCAAAGACAGTTAGCCGGAGATTGCATTCTTAACAGAAAACAGTAATTGACTTAACACTCGAGTAATTTATCTGGAGAATCAAATACAGTAAACTCTCGTTTATCTTTACAGCTGATTAGGTGGACAATTTCAAATGAAGAAGAGGTGTTTTTTATCTTGAAACAACAAAAATTGCTGACGGATTATTTTGTGGAAAATTAAACTGTAAAAACTATATAATTATGTGGACACATAAATATGTTAACTTGTAAAATAATAACTTTTTAAACCTGCTCCTATGTGAATAAAATTTTTTCAAAAGGATTCTTGTATTGATTTGTGTACTTTTTTTTGACTATTTTGAGGGTTATCTGCGGTTACCGCACAACCCAATTCCGCGGATAAAAAATGAGAGTTTATTGTATAATAAATGATTATATAAAAAAGTATTTGTCATAGTTATGAAAAAATAGAAATATAAGCCTGACTTTAAAATCACTCAGTAATAACCCAGTAGCTAAGATTTATGCCTTTTCAGTCCCATTCCGCTAAAAGTATGGACTAATACTCAACTAGTGACTTGTATTGCAAACACATTTATTTCTATTTATTGGATAAAATGAATCATTTTAAGTTTTAGACGAATCATTTTGTAGAATATGACTCTGATTTGAATCGCCCCACGAATGTTGTTGGCGAGCCAGAGAGCGGTCATATAATTTTTAATTGAAAAGATTTTGTTTTGTTAAGAGTAGCAGCCTTGTTGATTCATAAAGAGAAATCACTAAGTTTGTTATCTGCTTGATACAAATAAACATATTACATATACCAACTATAAATATGTATATACAATATATAGGTGCCGGAGTTTGAGTTTTTTAGGGGGGGGGGGGGGGGGCTCAAAAATTTTAATATTATATTAGAAAACATTATAGAATAATAGATATAAATATTAATAAAATAAATATATTTTAACAGTTAAAAAATAAACAAAAAGTTAATATTTAATACATATATTATAGATTTTTTTAAAGAAAAGACTTCATTACAAAAAAGCAGTCGAAATATGGTCCATGATTAGAAGGGGGTTCAGCCCCCACTTTAAAGGTCAGGGGGCTTAAGCCAGCCTATGTGTTTATATATAGGTATATAATATATATATGTAATAAGTATTGTATATATTTATTTGCATCCAGCAGAGGAAACCCTCATTGATTTCTCTTATGTTATTTTTTCTTTAAAATAAAATTTTTAATTATTTGAAATAAATATTTCTAATATTTATAAAATGAAATTATTTTATTTAGAAATTTGGTTATAGAAAAAAATAATTAAAATTACAATTATTTTGATTATTGGTAGAAGTTTTTTCGATATTCAAAAGATTTAATTAACACTCCAGAGAGGTAAGTTACTTTATCTCCTTAAGGAAGGTAAGTACCTAAATACTAAGTACTATACTTATAGTTTGTGTTAAGTCTGAAAATAAACGATTGTTCAAAAAATTATAATTATCTTTATAAAATTCACATAATAATTTGCTTACCCAAGGCCCCTAATCTTAAATAGAAGCTGGTGTAAGCTGTCCTCGCTGCTGACTAATGTGCGCCCTTTTGAGGGATCCAAATCTCGAAATGGATGGCGGATCTCCGCCGTGAGGAAGGCCACCAGCTAGCTCGGCGTCGGCTACAATGCTTGTGGTCAATGTTGGAGGTTGAGAACCATCCGAGCTCTGAAGACTTGCACAAGAGTCGATTAGCACCCAGATATATATGCACATGATCACCGCAATACTTCCTACGTAGAGGTACATTAAAAATACACCCTGAAATCACACAAATTTTAACAAATTATTGAAGTATTACAAGAAAAATTAATACTTTATGGGGAATTGATGGAAGGCAGCCCAAAGATAATGAAAAAAATCGGGTGTATACTTAAGACCACAAGACAGAAGTGATAACTTATATGGCCTCACCTGTGCCCCCAGCGATGTAAGTTTCTCATCAAAATACCATAACATGGGGTTTTTGCCATTGAAAGAACAATTTTTTATTCCGGCCAAAGTAATGGTTCAAAAAATTTGAAACTCTGTAGACTTTATCCTTATAATAGTATACGCCTATTATATAATCTTATATTTAAATATATTTAATTTGAATATGTGAAATGAGATATAAATGGTATAAGAATATAGCTGAAAAAAATCCAAAAAGATTGTGTGAGATTTCCTGTGAGAGGGTCTCATGGCGAGAGGCTTTGCGTCTCAAGGCCTCTCGATAAAACATACAAAAAGATTTATAAATGAGAAAGAAATTTCGTACCAGCAGATGTACTTGGATCCCACCTTGTGGGAGATATGAGGGAAAGACGAGACATCGACCGATTTCCACTTTTTGCGATTCAAAAAATTATTTGACCAATAATTTAGAATTTAGAACAGGTTTTTAAATGTATATTCATGAATTTTTTTTTGTGAAAATAAAAATAATTTTTCAAATATATTTTCGGTTTCGGGTAAAGGGTTGTTTCCTTTAATATCACAAAGATTTTTAGCGAAATCCGTGACATCAACCGAATTCCACTTTTATCCCACTCATGGCGAGAGACTTGCGTCGCAGAGCCTCTCGATATTATGGTAGACCAAAAGAATTATAAATGAAAAAGAAATCGATTTTATTTTATCATTTATATCTATCTGAAGGTTCACAGTATCATTAAAATATAAGAAAATAGATTTTTAATTAAAAATTTTGTATTTTAAATGAAATTTTATGAAAACTCAGTTTTTCCTCGCAGGGAGCAAGTCGACTAGAAATATACAAAAGTTTTATTTTTTTTCAGTACATATTCAATCTAATCTATTTAAATTTCATATCTGTGTTTTTTTTTCATTTTATATTTTTTATCTAATATTTTTTTTTAGAATATTTTTATTTGTAAGGATAATTTATTTGAAGACTAATTTAAAAAAACGCTAATTACTACTTTGAAATAATTTTTAAAAATATGAAATTAATAAATATTATAAAATAATCGATTATTAATAAATATATTTAATTTTGAACACAATTGATTGATTGGTTTTTAAGAAAATGATAAAAAGCTAGAAAACCATAACAAATGATGACTCTCTCTGATGCCGGGTGACTTGCGATCCAGTCTCTTGATAAAATGAGTCGAAAAAAATTATACATGAGAAAGAAAACGATCTTATTTTATCGATTTAATCTATCTGAAGGTCCTCAGTCTGTCTATTATATAAGAAAATAGCATTTTGATTAAGAATTTTGAAGTTTAAAAGAAATTGTATGAAAAGATTCATCGAGCGAATCCACTAGAAATGGGAAAAAAGTTTTATTTTTTTTCTCATTAGATATTAATTCAAATCTATTGAACTTTCATATCGGTCAGTTATTTTCATTTATCTTTTATATAAAATAATTATTATTAGGATATTTTTATTTTAAAGGGTAGTTTATTTGAAGTCCAATTTGAAAAAACGCTAATAACTCCGTTGAAATTTTTTTAATAAATATGAAATTAATAGATATTATAAAACAATTAATTATTAATAATTTAATTCAATTTTGAACGAAATCTATTAAGTACTTCTTGAGAAAACCGTCAAAAACCATCTGAACCGTCTATGAAAGGCCATTTTCTGAAAACAAGAGATGCCTTTGAAAAAAGTTTAAAAAGTTATATGAAACGAAACATTGACTTGTGACATGATGTGGATTTTAAAAATGTTTCTAAAACGGCCTTTCATGGCGGTTTTCGGGGTTTTTGATAATTTTCTCAAAAAGTACTCAATCGATTTCGTTCAAAATTGAATTAAATTATTAATAATTAATTGTTTTATAATATCTATTAATTTCATATTTTTAAAAAATTATTTAAAATTAGTTAATAGCTTTTTCAAATTGGACTTCAAATAAACCTTTTAAAATGGATTTCCTAATAATAATTTTTTTATATAAAAGATAAATGACAATAACACAAATATGAAATTTCAATATATTTGTAATATCTAATGAGAAAAAAAATAAAACTTTTTGCCATTTCTAGTTGAATCGCTCCCGGGGAGAAGAAATTGAATCTTTCCAATAAAATTTCATTTAAAATACAAAATTCTTAATTAAAATGTTATTTTCTTATATTAGAATGATACTGTGAACCTTCATATAGATGAAAATGATAAAATAAAATCGCTTTCTTTGCCTTTTATAATTCTTTTGCTCTACCATAATATGGAGAGGCTCTGCGACGAAAGTCTCTCGCCATGAGATGGAATAAAAATGGAATTCGATTGGTGTCATGGATTTCACTAAAATTTTTCGTTATATTAAAAGAAACAACCCTTTACCAGAAAAAGTCAATATTTTTGGAAAAATATTTTAATTTTCACCAAAAAAATTTTTTGAATATAAATTTAAAATCTTCGTCTATCTTCTAAATTATTGGTCGTAGACAAATTAATTATATAAGATTTTTTGTAGTACATTTAAATCCCTAAAAATTGTTTCAATTAATTTTTTTTGTAAGTCACTTACTTTTGCATAAGAGATCAAATTTGAATTGAAACATATATTTAATCATTTTTGCCTAACATTTTGAAATAACTTTGTATAATCTGTAATAATTCTGATGGATAGCTAGTATTACAAGGATAAAGTCAACAGAATTTCAAATTTTTTGAACGATTACTTTGCCCGGAATAAAAAATTAATATTTTAATGCCAAAAACCTCATGTTATTTAGATGAGAAACTTACATCAAATTGAGATGGGGAATATTTTTTTTATTTATTTCGAACCAAAAATTCGAAAATACCCAACTCTAATATCCATACTCAAGAACATCCCCATACCCATTTATGAGAGTTTAGCATAGAGAACAGAAAGAACACCTGCAATATTAATAATTTCATTATTCTTAGAAAAGTAAATTTATCTAAAATATATATAGTACTATAACTTACTTGTAGAGATAGCAGCTTGACATGATTATCCATAACTTCAACCAAACAAAAGGCAAGCATCAAGATGACAACGAGCCGGCCATAAAGGGAACTCAACGAGATCCAGACGAATGTGCTGTAATAATAAAATACATAAATAATAATAATAATAATCATCATAAATCTTGAGGTTTTTTTGTTGAGTGTGTACGGAACTCGACTTCCACTTGATTCTTTATTGTCAATTCTCACTCTCAAAAATCTCATCCTCGAAAATTAATCGATAATTTCTTCAATTCTAATGTTTTTTTGCCTTTTAATTATTCTATAACTTTTTGAGAGATCGGGAATGCTGAAGTATTTAGAGCAATAGTTTTCATCGAGGGGTGAACCGCGACTTAATATCTTGTACACCTACTTCCACTTTCATTTCCAAGTAGAAGACAATAGATGAAGGGGGATTATCTAATGAATTCCAAAGTAATTCCACATAATTCCAAAGACGGTGTACATCTAATTCCAATCGCGTTTCACCCCTCGGTTTTCATCCTATGTTCCACGGGCCACAGGTGTTACGTGAGTGACTCGGAAGTGGTCTGTGGTTTCTCTAAGTAAACTTTATCGAAAATTAAAATATTTAGTAACAGGAATAGTAGGGAACTGGACAAAATTAAAAACACAGAGTTTTTTTATTAAATGAGCCAGACGATTCGTCAGTTTATTCTGACTTTCTCATTGGGTCATTTTATGTGATCTCTCAATAAAAAAACGAGAAAAAGTCGCTTCCAACATTGATGATTAATTTCAACCAAGACTATGTTAAAGGAAGATTAATGATGTTTTGTCTTATAGTGAAATTGTTATTTGTCAAAGAGTGATAAAATGGGCCACTGAGGAAGTCAGAATAAACTGAAGAAACGTCTGGTCCATTTAAGGACGTTCCCTAATATAGCTCAGATGTAGTTCGCTCTTTCCCCTACTCTCACATGCGCAGAAAGGCAAAAATATTTTCACTACGTGGTTTCTCGGATCTGGCAACATTGCATTCTTACAGACGCTAAAAGACAAAGAATAAAAGAAAAACATACTTCATGAAACAGCTCAATGAGAAATTTCAGATGAGAACAGTATAGTTAGGTTGAAAGAATTAGCTAAAAATCTCAAATGCACCAGAAGCGAAAGTTTTTTAGATATGGAAAAATTGAGTTATTTTAGTGCGACGTTGCCAAGTCGCCATCTCTCACTTGCCATGCCATGAGAGAAAAAATGAAAATCATCAAAAGTACCTTACTTTTAACATTTTTCATGCAAAACAAATACCGCTTGATACAATTAGTCTAACAGAAAAATATTTGTTATATCTTCAGTTATGACTCTCAGTTTTTCAAAATGATTTTAAGAAAATTACGATTGTTATTTAATGAAACAGTCGCTTTAACATCAATCGGGATAGTGTTTGCGTGTTAAATATGCAAATTTCAATGGTCAATATTTACAAATTTAGTGCCGCAAGGACTATTGAAAAAAATTTCTACGTACAAAGGACACTTATAAATATGTGTATTCAAAGTTTTAAAAGGATTTCAAGAAAATCGATTTATTAGGGAACGTCCTTAATAAAACACTGTGTTTTTAATTTTGTCCAGTTCCCTACTATTCTTGTTACTAATTTACTATGGATTCGAATGATGCAAAATTAAAATATTTTTTACTAAGGCAAATTGAGAGGCCCATTCGGATGTATTTTATCTACTCTGCAGGGAAATGTCAGTCCGAAGTTTACCAACATTCATTGTGAAAATTTCTGGCGTTTGATTTCAATCTTCATTGTAAAGTCATATTTCAAATGATTTTTTAAAACAAGTCAGTGTTTACTTGGGCACTTGTAGCACACCTGCTTAGATAAGCAAATATTTAGATTCTATTATTTATTTTTATATAGTAAATCTATTCAAATCTGTAATTTGAAACTCTTATACTGACACGACTTTATTTTGATAAATAATAAAGATGACAGGTATCCAGAGATGGCTCGAACTGAAGGAATAAAAAAACCAAGGTGAAGAACATGAATAATGTGATTGCATTACTTGTTTAGCCACCTGAACCTCAGACGCCTTCTTTTATTATTTTATTTCATTCATTTAATGAACTTGATTTTATTTATAGTTGAAAATCTTCAGGGCCAATAAAAAAAATAAAAAAAAATTATAGAACAGGAAAAAAAACTGAATGTGATTAAAATGGAAATAAACTGCAACGGATCATTGCTAAACTTTATCCAATGTACTATCTTATTCTAGGGTAAAGTACTTTAAAATATACTTTTACATAAAACTTTGTATGACCTTTTTTGTGTCCCTCAAGTTCTTTAATTACAATATTAAATTTAATCAAAATTGGTTTAGTCATTTTCAAAATATTTAGGAAAAACTAAAAAAGTACTGAAATAAAGTACTAATGTTTGTGGGAGGATATGTAACAAAAACTAATCAGCGCTTAATTTTGTTAAAAGAATGGTAATTTTTCAATTTCATTTCAATCGGTGAAACGGCGTGGAAAAAATCGTGGACCAAAAAAACGATAACATACATACATCCGCACGCACTAAACGAAAAAATCGCACTTTTTGGCCTCTGGACGAGACCCCATGTAATTTTTGGCAAAACCGTCAGGTGATAAAATTCAACCAAATTGAATACTACTATTTGTGACTTTAATTGAGACCATGGGTTCCGTAGTCTTTACCTGAGGATCCTTTGAAGTCGCGCTTGCCGCGAGACCGATAACAATACTTTCCCCATGCTTCGCATTGGATAAAGTAAAAATATCTTTACACACTAGATAAATATTATTGCCAAGTCTTATTAAAAAAAAATCAACTGGTGTGGTCACCACACGACTTTCAGATTTTTACTTGTTTGAAATCATCGCGACACTCCTAATTTACACCCCCTTCCTTTATTTTAATCGGATTAAAATTAATACAGGACACTTTTTTTAAGTAATCTCTTATTCACTAGATATTAGAAAAGTGTCTTTTTAGCACTAGATTTAAAAAATTATTCTCATTGCTTAATTTAACGTAGAAATCCGAAAATACAACACGCATAAATAAATAAGAGTAGTCAAGGTTGCCGGCGTCGTAGCCAATCATGAAATCATGGGTAATATACGTAAAGCACGCTAAGAGTACATTAGGATGGTCCTTATTTTTGATATTTTCGAATTTTTATGCTGTCAAGGGCTCGTATGGTTTGAAATAAATAAAAAAAATATCCCCCAAGTTTCAAGTCTCTATCTCAATTATAACCTGTGACCCCAGCGATGTGAGTTTCTCATCTAAATAATCGAAAAATTTGAAACTCTGTAGAATTTATCCTTATAATACTAGTTATGCATCAGAATTATTAAAAATTTTAGCTGGAGTTACAGCTAATAAAATTACTGCTATATCTGAGGTATAGCTACTTATTATAAGGATAAAGTCTAAAGAGTTTCAAATTTTTTGAACCATTATTTTGGCCGGAATAAAAAAATGATTTTTCAATGGCAAAAATTCCATGTTATTTGGATGAGAAACTTACATCACTGGGGCGCAGGTTATAATTGAGATAGAGACTTGAAACTTGGGGATATTTTTTTATTTATTTCGAACCATATGAGCCCTTGTCAGCGTAAAAATGTGAAAATACCCAAAATAAGGACCACCTTAGTATACACATTTATATGCCAGAAAGGTTAGCCTTCTCAGTAGTCATTCATACTCTATCTATATCTTCTAAAATATTTTATATATCAAATTCTTACTTATTTGTCGTTGATTACGAGACAATGAATGAATTGGTGGAATTTTCCCATAATTTTAAATTAATCTACTTCTGAACACTGCCAGGTACAAAAATCATCTAAATAAGGTGACGTGTTCTGATGTGGCCATCCACTTGACTTTACCATACAACCTGGCCCCTCACTTATATTTGATATTTAATAAAATTATTTATAATCATGTAGGGGGGGGGAGTTTTTGCATTTTTAGACTCCTGGGACCCACTGATTATGTATACAAAATTTGGTTGAGTTTGGTAAATGACCAAGATTTTCATTTTTTGACCCCCCCCCCACATTTTGGGCGGTTAGATTTTTGCATTTTTAGACTTCTGGGGGTCCACTGGTTATGTATACAAAATTTGGTTGAGTTTGCTCAAACGACCTAGATTTTTGATTTTTAACCCCCCTCCCTCGACCCTCTTAATTTTGGGTCGATATGCACCAAAATCTAATCAGCTCTTAATCTCAATGGACCAAAACTACGTGTGAAATTTGGTTTCGATATTCACACTAATTTTTGAGCTAGCTCGTACACAAATTTGGTAACGCACAGACTAACTAACTAGCAAACATTTTGACAAAACAATTATTATCTCGAAAAATATAATTTTTTCAATGTTCACTTATTAGAGCTTTTTGTAGACCGAAATGCTATGGTTTCGCTCAATTTTTTAATCGAAATAGTTTCAGCCGTTTTTTAGATATTTTGAAAAAAAAGGAAAAAAACACTTTTTTCATGCACAATTACAATACTTGACCATACCCTGTATGGTAAAGTAAAATTGAATTGCCTTCCCTGTATTTAGGGCAGAGATTTTCTATATTGAGTAAATTTTAGAAAAACCAATATTAGCATGTTCATTTTTGCTTTGCTTAGTACCTATTAAAGTTATTCGACTATCGATTTAGGAATTTGTATCATTTACTCTTAATTAAATATTTCCTTATGATACAGTTGATATTAAAATTAATCGTTTAAATATATGAAGATCAAATTAGCTTTAAAAGATCCGGGGATTATAAAGAATAAAGTAGCTCATATTCTCAGAATTTCTTCAGTGATGACCTGAGTCTTTTAAATTGCCTGCCAATGTTATTGATAAAATATACAAATTTTCCCAAGTCATCATTTTGAAAAGTGATGAGCGCCATATGTCGTTAGTATAATTAGTAATGATTAATTTTATTCTAGAATTAAAAATACATCTGTCATCAATCAAATATTCTATTGAGAAAATCTTACTTGTTAGATATTTCTAAATATGGCGATTTTTACTTTACTTAAAGTTTACCAGTAAAAATAGATTTTATTGCTGTTTGAATGATAATACTAATATTGATGGATGGACCATTTCCAAAACAAAAACCTTTTTAGGCCACTGGACCGAGAAGAAGTATCAATATACTAGATTTTTATTGTTAATTCGTGAATGTTTGTAGATTATTTACAGTTTAAATTGATTTCATAAGAAATAAACGTTTTTTTATAAACTTTGTAATATACACTAAATTGAATATCTTTAACATGGCTAATTTCATAAAAAGGAAAAATATGTTCGAGGTGGACTAATCCGGCCGGATCCGGTCAGATCGACAGGAATCCGGCCCGATTCGACTGCATTGAAATTGATGCAGGATTGCAATCACTAATTGAATTCAATTAATATAATAACTCTGTTAATTTTTTTTAAATATGAAACTAACAGATCTTATAAAACAATTAATTATTAATTATTTAATTCAATTTTGAACGAAATTGATTCGTTACTTTTTGAGAGAATCGTCAAAAACTATCCTGAAAAATCGATCTATGAAAGGCCGTTTTTTGAAAGCAAGCGATGGCTTAAAAAAAGTTAAAAAAGTCATATGAAACGAAACATTGATCTTGTGACATGGAACTGGATTTTTAAAATGTTTCTAAAACGGCCTTTCATGGCGGTTTTCGGGGTTTTTGACCATTTTCTCAAAAAGTACTGAATCAATTTCTGTTCAAAATTGAATTAAATTATTAATAATTAATTGTTTTATAAGATCTATTAATTTCATATTTTAAAAAATTTCAACGAGCGACGCGTTTTTTAAATTGGACTTCAAATAAACTACCTTTAAAATAAAAATATCCCAATAATAATTATTTTATATAAAAGATAAATGAAAATAACAAACCGATATGAAAGTTCAATAGATTTGAATCAACATCTATCTATCTATATTAAATTAATATACTGGCAGGTGATATCAAAGCGCACAGCGTGCACAGGCCAAGTTCGAGTATTAGGCTCAGGCCGTAGGCTATTTACACGAATCATTTCGAGCCAATTTAGACTTCCTGAAAGCTCGGAATCTATTTGAGATACAGAGCTGAAATCATACACATTAACGTTATTATGTTATCCATCTTGAGGAGAGTTACAAATTTCAATAATATAGCTTAAATAGATTCTGAGATATGGACCCGAGAAAATAGCTGATTTTGGTAATTCCCCCCCCCCCCCCCCCCCCCCCCCCCCCCACTGACTCACTGACAGGTCATCAAAACATCACAAATAAGCGAAGGAAAAATTCCAAAAATTCAAACTTTCTATCTTTCATCCCCTTCAAAATGGGGGGAGGGTCAAAAATGAAAATTCTAGCCCGTTGGCCCAAACTCAACCAAATTTTGTATATATATTCTCTGGAGACCCCTGAAGGCTAGAAATGCAATAAAGAGGCCCAGTTCGAAAAAGTAGTGAAATCTAGTGTAGCCAAGTTAATTCGCAAGAATAATTAAGGTGAGAAAATAGCAGATCTCTCAACTTAATTATTCTTCTTGCGAATTTAACTCGGCTACACACAAGATTTCACTACTTTTTTCGAACTTGGCCTGTTTTTCACAGAATGTTTTGGTTGAGATAATAATTCACGCCAGAGCTTTTTGATATATAAATCAACAAAAATTAACATATCAACTTGAAAATTACTTACTAAGGTTCTGATGAATTCCTTTTGTGGTGGTGCATCAGGTGTGGCTCTTGGAGACCCATGTTTTTCTTTCGATGACTATGTCCACTGTTTGTAAGTATTCCGAGGAGATTTCTTCGATGTCGTCTTCCGCACGGGCCTAATTCTCCTAAATTGGCAGCAGAAGGCGAGTCTTCGTGGTCCCTTGTAGGTGACGAGCCGGGCGTTAAAATCACCCGGTTGCCCTCAAGGGGGCAATTTACTCCACCTCCCTCGACCCCTCCGCCGCCTCCGCCACCCTCCACACCTTCGTTCAAACTATCCTATCTGGATTGTCATTGTACACTAAAACAAAAAAAACAAAACCAAAAAAGTGAGAATTTGTTAAAAACTTTATATTTTTTAAGTTCAGTACCAAAAAGTAAAAAAAAAATCAATTTGAGGAGTTTTCTCCAGCCCATCAAGCAGGAGTACTTTCGGAAAAAATTCAAACGGGATCCCCGTCAGGAACGAAGTTCCTTGCGTTATTTTAAAAATATTAGAGTTAAAATACGGCCAAAAATTTTATCCCCATTAAAAAATCACACTCCATAAATACTGACTATCTATCTATAACAAGGGCGGATCCAGAAATTTTTTATGGGGGGAGAATATATATAAGGTACCCGATGTATATAAGATCTACTTTTTATCTCGAAAGTGTGTCGCGATCGAATTGTCCAAGCGGGGGGGGGGGGGGGGGGGGGCAGACGCCCCCCCCACACACACATAGAACTTTATTTTCAATTTTAAAATTTTTTTAAAAATAAATGTTTTTTTTTACAAATTTCATATCTCATATTTTAAGTTCATTAAAATAAAATTAAAAAAAAATTGTTATAAATTCCCTGTTGATTTGGCCGCCGTTCTTTGGCCTCTGCGCGCGACGCACGTGTAGCACTCCCGCCAGGCACGGGCCTGTATGGGGGGGGGGCGATCGCCCCTCCCTCCCCTGGATCCGCCCTTGATCTATAATCTTAATATATATAAATCTCGTGTCACAATGTATGTTCTCAATGGACTCCTAAACCACTGAACCGATTATAATAAAATTCGCACACCATGTGCAGTTCGATCCAACTTGAGAAATAGGATAGTTTAAATCTCAAATTATAGTCGCAATTTTAATTTATTGCTAATTATTTGTCTGTTATTATTTGACAGTCATTTGACTCCAAATGATTCTAACAGATGTCGATACCTTTCGACTGGGTTGAGTAAGTAATCAATAGATGGCGCTGCTATGGTAAATCTACGAACGTGTCATATAAGCTACATTTTAACAGCATAATTACCACGTGTTGTTGACGCTATAAAATTAATTAAATTTATTTTGTAGTGAACGAAATACCGTATAATTCAATTATTTCCACTTTTAAATTTTTGGTGTTAGCATAGCCGGCCACGTGTTACTTAGACTGAAGTGTAAATTGCATTCATATTATAATGAAGATAATACAGTTAAATTAAACCTGTTTTTTACTTATTTGTGCTTCATTGATCAAAACTTTATAATTTAATAATTATTTGAATCATGAATGGCTCAGTCAACGGGCGATTTTGGCAGCCAAAAACGTTGATGTTGACGAAATTAACTTCCAGATACAACAGTTGTTACCAGGCGATCTGATGTCTTTTAAATCAATCGATACTGTTGTTGATGAAAATGAAAGTATAAATTTTCCGATTGAATTTTTAAATTCATTAGATATCCCTGGAATGCCACCACATAATCTTCGATTAAAGATTGGTTCCCCTATTATTCTCCTCCGTAATTTGAATCCACCTCAATTATGTAACGGTACGCGTTTGGTCATCAAAAAGATCACCGGAAACATTCTTGAAGCAACCATTTTGGCTGGGAAGTTTAAAGGAAAAATGGTCCTGCTGCCACGTATTCCGATGATACCATCAGATTCTACCATACCCTTCAAAAGGCTACAGTTTCCAATTCGTTTAGCTTTCGCCATGTCTATAAATAAATCTCAAGGTCAAACAATGTCCATTTGTGGTTTAGATTTGGAAAATACATGTTTTTCTCATGGGCAACTATATGTTGCGTGTTCACGTGTTGGGAAACCGTCGAATCTATTTGTGTTAGCTAAAGACAGGTTAACTAAAAACATTGTGCACCGATTGGTGTTAAATTAAATTGAAATTGAAAGTATTTATAATTCAAAAAATAGATATCAATGTTTAAAAGTTTAAGACTGTCTGCCTTGCCTACCTCATTTATGAGTTTAAGCGTCACATGTTATTTACTGTATTATACTGTAATATACTTATTTGTTATAAAATTAAATGGAAATAATAAATCTGATAAATTTTTATTTTGTATTGATTTCTGCTTAATATCAAGTGTAAGAACATTTTAATTAATTGTGTTCAACGTACTTCCCCTTCAAATCTCAATCCAGTGAATTTGTATACCAACATCAACATTTTCGTCTTTGTTCGTAAATAATTTCATTGTACTAAAGGGTTATAGTAGTAGAAAGTCAAATAAGGAGATCACCATATTTTTTTACAAATACTATCTGTGTGAAAAAGCATAGTGGACTCCGTGACTGATGTTCTCTTATCGTTCCTCTTAGATTGTTTACTATAATGTAATATAACAAAAACTTTAGCCACAGCAACGCGTGGCCGGGTCAGCTATATATATATAAAAAAAAAAAAAAACAATTTACATAAAAGGTAATCAATTTTGGACACCTCATACTTTCATTCCGAGACGCCGCCCGCCAGGGCAACCTGCCCGGAGGGCCTAGTTGGGACAGGCGTGCCGGAGGCACGCCGGGTACAGCTAGTCTATACCTATATAAAATAGAAAAGTATGTGGATATGTATGTGGAAACGATCTGATTGGCCAGTGCATAGCCAATGCCAAAGCGTTAAATTATTAGAACGATTCTGATTGGTCAGATAGTGATCGTGCTTAGGCAATGTGTTAAATAAATCTTTCCTTATTCTTCCTTATTTTTGAATCAATTTCATTCAGCACATTCTTTCGATACTTACAGTAAGATTTTAAATTTCAATTATTAAATTGGTATGAACGAGACGCTCCCCGCCAGGGCTAGGTGACGCCGGGCCGAAGGCCCGGTCGTCAGCTAGTATATATATAAAATTGAAAAGTATGTATATATGTTTGTATGGTTCAAACGATCTCGATTGGCCAACGCACAGCCAATAGCAAATCGTTAAATTATTATAACGATTCTGATTGGTCAGATAGCGATCGTGCTTAGCCAATGCGTTAAATAAAAATTAAAAAAAAATTTGGCCTTCTTGGAAGTATATAAGAAAAATTATAAATTTGACTAAAATAAAGAAAGAACATTGGTATATATATTTTTTTTCTTTAAAGTTTTTTGAGGAACTCGAACAACCTCTGAGGCTAAATAAACCTTACGAATTCCCCAAAAAGAGAAATTTCTACATAATATAGCCATCTGTGTGCATCTACATACAAATTATAAATATTAAACAAAATACACCACATGGTGGTTAATTTATGTCACAAGGTATTTGGTTATTATTAAATATTTAATGCATGGCGGATCACAAAGAATTCTGATAAATTTCAATTCAAATAAACTTAATAGCTCGTATTATTATACACTCTTTAAGAAATAGCTAGAACAAATTCATTAATTCAATTTAAATTTAAATGTAATGAATCTTTTGGGGGAATATTTTATACATGCATTGATATTATTAACTTTTGATAATCTAGATAAAAGTTAATAAATATTATATGAAATATTCATTTATTTTATTTATTGGGCCTCCGAGGAGCGGGCCGCCTCTTACAAGACAAAAAATGATTACACAAATTTATTTACAAATATTTGACACTTTCGGCTTCAGAACAAATTAATTCAGATTCAGAGCGGGTGGTTGAGAGAGCCAGGATTAATCCTGGCTCACATTTCACATTTCTTTTCTTTTTTTTTTTTTTATTCACAAAAAATAATCATACGCCATCCGCTCTCCATGTTCTTCTGCCGAAAGTGTAAAAATTAAGAAGAGATCCCCTCATCGCCCTATATGTCAAATCGTTTATTGTTTTTTGGGATATACCCAGGGCGATGAGGGACTCCACCGCTTTATGCCACCACACTCCCTTCCACGAGAGTGTGATGGCCTCGACCCTGACCGAGCCCGCCCCGAAGCCAAATCGCTCCGCAATATTATCCACCAGATTGGAGTTGCGTTAAGATTTCTAGGTCACTTGTTTCACATTAAAAATTAAAAAAATAAAAGAGCTAAATTTTTTCAATATATATATTTCGGGCTGTAGACCCATCTTCAGGAAAATACAGAAGTTTAACTTTAAAATTCCATCTTTTTTCAAAAAAAGAAACTCAAAAAAGATGTTTAAATCTTTACATTAATTAAAATTTGAATTTTTATTTAAATCACACATAATAAATAATTATAATTAATATGTGTGATTTAAATAAAGATTCAAATTTTAATCAAATTAATCACTAAAATAGATGCTTCAACAGCTTCAGTACTTTTAAACTCTACGTTAATTATTTAATAATAATAATTATTATTATCATTTCCGTCCATAATTTGTATTAATTTGAAAGTTTATATTAGGAAAATAAGGACAAGTTTTTATGTGTGACTTTTTTATTTATCTACCAACGTTTCGTCTACTTTGCCGACTTCTTCAGGGCTTCTACAATTATAAGAACACGAGCTGCTCCAGGCGTGCCTTCGGCACGCCCTCTACAGCTCGGCCCTCCGGGCAGGTGGCCCTGGCGGGCACCGTCTCGGCATGTGATTATTAGGTCTGAAATATATATTTGTAATATTTTGCCCCCTCTTTCGCCCCCACGCACTCATTTTGGCTATTGATTTTTAAAGCATACATTTTATATAGTCTTAAAAACTAACATTACAAAACTTGATCTATATCCGAGAGAGTATTAATTTTTTTGCCCCCACTCACATTTTGGGAGGTTGAAATTATTTTTTAGATATTTGCAAATATTTAGATATTTGCAAATAAATAACTCTCAGTTTTCTAAAAAGTAAATGTACAAAAAAGCTAAAGAATTCTATATTTTGCCCCCCTCCTTTCGCCCCCATACAGTCAATTTTGATAGTTGATTTTTACAGGAATAGTTTCTTAAAGTAACAAAGAATAACTCTACAAAATTTGATCAAGATAGGAGAGAGTTTTAATTTTTGCCCCCACTTACATCTTGGATAGTTGGGAGTCGAATTTCAAAAAATCCTGAAATTTCTTTTTAGATATTTGTATTTAGAATTTTATTAAGTAAAAATCAAGTAGATATCTTATCGTTCTTAATTGAAAATGTATAATTAGTGTAAACACATTGAAAATATATATTACCCCTTTTGACCCCTTTAGGGGTTGAATTTCAAAAAATCCTGAATTTCTTTTTTAGATATTTTAATTTAGTATTTTTATAAGTAAAAAGCAAGTAGATATTTTATCGTCCTTAAGAGATATCACATAATCAGTGAAAACACACTTTGCCCCTTTTGACCCTTCTTAGGCCCGGTTAGTCGCAAGTAATGCTTTTTACCACTAATCAAGTTAGATGGTAAATGGAGCAACTGGGATGGCCAATCAGATGATAGGCACATTCAGTGGCTGTCATCTGATTGGCCATCCCAGTGGCTCCATTTACCATCTACCTTGGTTAGTGGTAAAAGCATTTACTTTGCGACATACAACCGGGCCTTAGGGGTCGAATTTCGAAAAATCCTTTCTTACTGAGCCCCTATGTCTGGCTGTTTTGATAATGAGTGAGTGAGTGAGTGAGTGAGTGTATCCGGCAAACAATTTTATATATATATAGATTATTGATATGAATTTACAAAAGTACAATTCCAATTCCAAAACAAACATGTATTAATAGTTTACCTACCAAATACCTGAAGAAGTCGGCAAAGTCAACGAAACGTTGGTTGATAAATAAAAAAGTCATACATAAAAACTTGTCCTTATTTTCTAAATATAAACTTTCAAATTAATAATAATAATTTTGGGATCTCAGAGATACTATCACACAAATTTTATGTCCTGCCTAAAATTAGTATTCTTATTAAATTTCAAGAAAGCACAATGACGATGGTAATGTAATTCATTAATTTTTTCGGTTATCTTACTATCTTGATTTTTGGCTGGTCAACTAATTTCCCTTGTAAGAATGAAAGAGAGCGTTCATTTTTCATGTTATCTCTAAATCGATTCTCATACCCTCATAAACTGCTACTCTCTCACGAGCATAAAAACATCAACCATTGCATCTTGATTAATATTTTTGGTAGATAATTTGGCTACCGTTTATAATTTATCTCCTCACTATTAAATAGCCCTGAGTTTTTACAACGCCCGCGGACATGTGAATAAAGATAGAAAAGATGATTCATAAGACTAATTATTTATCTTCAAATAATTACATTTTAAGTTTTCTTTATATATATGGAAAAAACCCATTAATTTGCCATTTAAAGACTACTTTTTCTTATTTTAATAAACTCCAATTCGTAATTTAATTAAATATGTAAAAAAATATGAAAAATCTTTGCGAAAAAAATAAAATTAAAAGTAAAAATATATAGGTAAATAATTCTCTGGGAAAGATCGTTTCTTTTAGCTAGATGATTTATTATTTCAAAACCTGTATTTTAGATTGAATTCTTCTTTAATAGCTTACCTATCTAATAATCTTATCTTATATTATTAATTGTTCAATTCTTGTATATATATATATATATATATATATATATATATATATATATATATATATATATATATCCCATCGGGTTCTCGAAAACGGCTCTAACGATTTGGATGGAATTCACGGGTTAAGGGGTTTTGTGTTGGCGATTCGATCTGTCACGGTCTCATCTTCAACTAAGTTGTTTTTGATGGGTTTTTTGTTAATTGAAATAATTATTCACAAGCGGTTGTCTTGAAAAAAATGTATATTTACATTTTTGTTCAATTTCCTTTTAATAATTAATTGGTTTTTCAATTTTAAATTCCACTAATAGATCATTACAATTATTATTATATATTAAAAGTTAGGCAATTTAATTGATTAAAAATCGAGTTTTAAATCCCACAAATATATTAGAATTTGGCAATTTAATTGATGAACTCAATTATACGGTATTTATTTATATACCTATACCTATATACACATAATCTGTGGACCACTACAAGGCTAGAAATGCAAAAACTGGGTAAGGGGGTGGAGGTGACGGTGGGGATAGTTGTGGGGGGTGCAGTAAACGGGTACGGGGTGGGGGTGTAGGCGGGGTCCGGGAGGCGAGGGTGGGTTCGGGAATTAATATATAGCTTTTAACTGAAGCAAAAAGTCACCGAGCATCGCTCGGTGGCCAGGTACTAATAGTGAATACAAATCAATTTATCAAAAAATACTAATATTCAGTATTTTTAAATCTTTCTTACTATAATTTAAAGTGAATTTAGACGTGATCTCAACATCAAATCTGCAATACTACTATTTTATTACCATTGAACTCAAATAGCCAATGATATCTGATTAAAAATAAATAAATAAAATAAATAAATTAATTTTAGAAATGATTGAAATTTTAAACAACAAAAATTCAATTAACAAAAAGTCAGACATGGACTGTTTTTAATATTTATCAAAAATTAAAAAAACAAACAAACCGTACTATCTAATTAAGGCCTTGTTATGATACAAGAATAAACATGTGTCATGTGTTCAATTTCACTTTATTAATCTATTAGTTTATTTATTTTAAAACTAGCTAATAACTCATTACCTACAATTTGGAATTTACAAATATTATTAAAATTAAAATATTTTTTTAAACATTTTATTATATTTAAATTTGATGGTATGATAGCTCACTTCCCCGACCATTTGTATAATTTTCGAAGAGCGTACCAAGGCTTGAGATTGTTTTCACTTTCACCTCCAATTAAAAAATTTAATTCTATTCTGTTTATTCATTTAAATTTGAAAAATTTAAACAATACATTAGATTTGAATTGTTAGCGACAATAAAGAACGCAACAATAGGATCATTTCAATATGGTTTCCATTCTTAAACATGACAAAGACATCGCCTGCGAAAAATCTTTCAAATTTTATTAATTTATTATATATATTAAAATTTTTCATTCAAAATGTTTTTATTGAAAGTATTTTTGAAATAATATTCAACGAATAACATTCCTAATTCAAAGGTAAATGCTTTTAAAATCATAAACTAAATTTCATGTTAAAGGTTGATAGATTTGTATTGTATTAAATCGAGACGATTTCTCGTTAGGTGTATGTGTGAGTGACTAGAATAGTTAGTAAACCAACTAGATAAATTAATCATTAAAATTGAATGAATTTGTCAATCTTTCTAAAAAAGGTGGTATTTTCTTAAAAACCTAATGTCCCCAGTGGCTATATTTTAGCCAATTTATTACCAAGGATTTCAAGGCCGTGAATCAAAGATCTATATATATTTAATTTCTTTCTTATTTTATTAAAATAACATTTCTTGTATATATATATATAGATCTTTGATTCACGGCCTTCAAATCCTTGGTAATAATTGGGTTAAAATATAGCATCTAGATTCGGTTTCTCAAAAACGGCACTAACGATTTTGCTAAAAATTGGCGTACTTATCAAGTTTCATGACTCATTAGTCGTGTATAAATTTTAATCCGATTGAAATAAAGGAAAGGGGTGTAAATTAGTCATGTCGTAAAGTAAATATTTTAATCGTTCATATCTCATCTTCGGAAAGTCACAGAGCCTTGAAATTTGAAACTTTAGATATTTAAAGGCAAAAGTTACCGAGCATCGCTCGGAGCTCCAGACACTAAATATATACAAGAATAGCTTGTTTAATATAATAAGATATAGCTTTTAAGTGAAGTAAAAAGTTAACGAGCATCGCTCGGTGCTCCAGAGACTTATTTATTTCAGCAAACATTTTATTCCCTCATCAGTAGAATTTCACTTTTTTGGTAATAAACTCAACTACCATACCATCAAATCTCCAATACTACAATTTTATTACCATTGAACTCAAGTAGCCAATGATATCTGATTAAAAATAAAGGAATAAACATACTGTATCAATATTTCAAAGGACTATGGATAAAATCTAGCCGTTGCAGTTAATTTGATATTCTTTAATGTTTTGTTTTTGTCCTTTTGGTAAATGAGTTGCTAAAATAATTAGAATATAAATAGGGAACATATATTTTGAAATTGTCTGTCTTTGGAGAGAAATTGAAGGGAAAATATAAAAAGAAATCAATGAACTTATGCATACATACTAATTTAATATGATAAATGTACTCTTTTTCAATAGAGATAAAAATGAAAACCTAACGAGTATTTATTTTAATGTTTTTTGTTCTCAAAACAGACACGGGAGTGACAAGGCCTGCATGGGAGACTACGAGTAGCTTACAAGAGATTCCTTCAGGATCCTTTTATATTAGTAGGTATATTAGTAGGTAATATTTAATGTATTTGATAGTAGTTAGGGGGAAAATAAAAATAAAAATTATCAAATTTCGAAACCAAAAATCTAAAATTTACTATGAAAGAGGATACTTATTTACAAATTATCCTTTCATACATACTTGATGGCTTTCATTGAGGGGTGAACCGCTGCCTAATATCGTGTACACCTACTTCCACTTTCATTTACAAGTGGAAGACAATAGATAAAGGGGCATTATCTAATGAATTCCAAAATAATTCCACATAATTCCAAAGACGTGTACACCAAATTCCAATCGCGGTTCACCCTTCGGCTTACATGCATGCCATGAGCCTAAGAGCATTCCATCGACTGGACTCGCCTAGCTCATACGCAGCTTTCATTCTTCTGCGCGCAATGTGTTGCCTGTATTTACAGGCGCTCCAAAGTAATAAATTAAGTTAAAAAATCGCAATTTTTGCTCTCTGGACGAGACCCCCATGTGATTTTTTGCAAAACTGTAACATTCTAAAAGTCAACCTGATTGACTACTACAATTTGTGAATTTGTTTGAGACCATAGGTTCTGTAGTCTTTACCTGAGGACCCTTTGAATTCGCGCTTGGCGCGAAACCGGTTGTAATGCTCTACCCATGCTTCGCATTGAATAAAGTAAAAATAAACAATCGAACAGGTGTGTTTTATATTATTCACCAAAAATGTAAACAAAGTAGCCTGTCTTGCAAAGTTTCACTTTTTTTTGTCAATTTGTGACAAATGGAATTAAATAAATCCACATTATAAATTCATTTAAAAAATTTCAATTTTGAAATTAATTAATCCCAATTCGAATTTTCAAGAGGTATAAAAATAAGATTTAAGATTCATAAAAATGTATTTTTCAATCTCACAGTGGGTATTCTAATCTTAAAAAATTCACTTGGTCAATGATTGCCATTAAATTGAACTATTATATAAAAACCTCATGATTAGAGACCGGATTTTTATGCAGTAAAACTGCCAAAATATGCCATAAAATATGCAGTTACAAAGGCTGAAATATGTAAGTAATATGCAGAACACGTTGAAATATGCAAATATATGTAGTAAAAATTGGCAAAATAAATTTTTTTAAGCACTAAAAAATTAAAATTGAAGACAAAAAGATATATTTGAAGGAGTGCTATGAAAAAAATAAAAATGATAAAGTAAGCTATAGACACCAAGTTGTCAAATATGTACTTTTATTGAGTAAAAAATTTCACAAAATTCTCATTATATTTAATATACATAAAAATATTTATACTCAAAGAAATATTAGAGGAGTGTACTTGAATAAAATCAACATAATAAATTAATAAATATATTACTGTTTCAAAAAATGTGAACGAAAAAATACGGGGGGGGGGGGGTAGTTTTATTTAACAGACACTATTGTATTGCTTTTATTTTTTTATATTAACAAGCTTTTCTTATTGACGTAGAAATAATACTACAATAATTTACCCACACACACGAACACTCAATGGCCAAAATGGACTATAGTTCCTGAAAGCCATTAAAAATAATAATAATAAAAAAATAATTAACAAATGATCTAAAAAATAATTAAAATTGATTGTAATTGTGAATAATTTAGGTTTACAAGTATTTTTCTAAATTATCTTCAGGTTATTATGGTCTACGGTCACTTAAAATTGATTTATACGATGAAAAGGAGCACTCCATATCTTCAGATGTAATAGGGGCAAATTTAAAGGAACTTTAGATAAATATTTCTTCATTTTTTTTCATTCTTTCTCCAATAATTTACTTTTAAAAAATCTGTATTTGGTACGAAATAGGTAATATTTGACAAAAAGTCATTAAAATATGCAATTTTATGCAATATTCTTCAAATATGGAATTTTATGCAATATTACTCAAATATGCAAAAATATGCAGTATAAAATTTAACCCACAGTATCCTAGATGTATGATTCGGATAGATAATTGATCTCCTGGGTCGTATGTGGAGGTAAACAAAATATGCAATCGCATTGGAATCCGGTCTCTACTCATGACTCTTTCTATCTCCTTGTAATTTCACTATTTTTTTTTTTTTGATATTTTAACAACTGAAAATAATTTCTGTAAATTTATTTTATTTCAAGTCAGTCTCAATGATGATGGCGGGGATGAGTTTAGAGGTGAATTTGCGTGACTCATGTCCTTTTATCGGCTTCCACAGGTCAGAAAAAACATCTTGCGACATTTCTACCCAACGCCAATGTAAAGATAACATCGAGGAGTCATCATGAGCAACGCCTTTCGAATTGACTGTCTAACAACAGGCTATTTAACTTAACACCAGGATCAACAGGACAAAAGGAAAACTGCAAGGTAGGCGAATATTCTTATTTTACGCAATCAAAAGGAGAACTGTGCACAAACTAATTAATTCTGACCAAAAATACTTTGAATGATACATGTGTAACCAATTTTTTTCATTAAAGCTTCAAATTTTTTTGGGGGGAAGGGAACGGCGGAAGCAAAGTTGTACATTTTGTACAATTGGGGATTTCTGAAATTAAATTTTGATTTCTGAAAGAAATACTCATTGAAAAGTTGTAGATGTTAAATAGGTACTTTTCTTGTCTTTTTTTCGTAAAAAGATTTCAACTCAAAGTGAATTTCGGCAGGTTTTATTATATATTTATTTTTTTACTTTATTAAAAAAACTCAACTAAAAACCGGTTAGCAGGTTTTTTTACTTTATGAAAAACCGAAAACCGGGTTTTGAAATTTTATTGGTTTTTTAAAAGCCCTAGTGGAGGAAAGGGGATTTCTCAAAACCTGAATCTTCAAATAAATAAGAATTAAAAAAAGAAGAAAAAAAAACTGCTAAGAAATTTATGTTTTCAAGCTTTTACGAGCAGTAGTAGATAAAATTTCATTTAAAATCACAAACCATGTTTTATTTTCTTTGGACTACGTGACTGGGCCAAAGATATTTGTGAACCTAGGTCCTGGAGGATTGAACTTTGTTCAGTAAAGATGGAAGCAGTCATTCAAAGAAAGATTTATAAATTACACCGCATAAGAGATTTTAATAAATTTGTTAAATCTTTAGTGATTGAATTTTTATTAAAACTTTTTGATAAAAACAATGTTTTGATTTATTAAATATACGTATAATATAAATAAACAAAAATTAATTTATAAAATTATTAATTTCATAGTTTTCTGACATAACCCTTGAAATTCGAAGAATAAATAACAAATATAAATATTCTAACGTGTTTAATACACACCACCCATATGACTTCTTTCACACATCCTTCATAAAAAAAAAAAAAAAAAAAAAAACATTAAAATTGAAATTAATATAAGAAGTAATTTTATTTATTTAATTTTCGTCCTTGCAAGAAGGAGAGTAACTCAAAAAATAAATAAATAAACCTTCGAGATCCTAGCTCTTGGCATTAAATTTATTCATTTTTATCAAAAAAAACTTATATAAGTTATCTTACATACAAACTTGAAATTTAAAACTGATGTATAGTGATTTTACCCAAAATCAAAAATTGTATCAAAATTTTAATTGGATAAATATTTTGGGGAGAATCCAGTTTTTCGTGGGGCCAAAAATGAAAAATATTTTTTTTATTATGGTTCGCGAGATATTACTAAAAATCTACAATATGGCTAAATTTTTACTTTCACTTTTGTATTTAGTAGAATATAATGTGAATTATTGCGATGCCTGGGTCCAGACTCTCTGAGATCTTGTATCTCAGAGATGAAAAAAGATCATTTAACTTTGTGACATCTAGGTGGAAGGAATCGATGCCCTAATAGTTGGAAACCGGATTTAGGACATAAAACTGAATATTGTGGTCACCAGAGGCCAAAAAGTGGCCAAAAATCAGTGCGTACGTATGTACCCCCCGAGTTTTGCAAACCATAAGTCTCAGAGATACAAAATTCGAAACTTAAGTTCGATGTAGGTTAATAGGAGCAAGCTTTTTGGTTGAAATCGGTACACCGGAAGTTGACATTTACATGAAAGATTTTCTTAAAAAAGGCACTAACGATGTTTTTTTTTAAATTGGTGTACTTATCAATCTCATGAGGTATTAGTCCTCTATAAATTTTAATCCGATTGAAATAAAGGAAAGGGCGTCGCGATGATTTCAAATAAATGAGAATGTGAAAGTCGTGTGGTGATCACATCAGTTGATTTTAAATTAAATTTTCATTAAAGTGAAGAGTTTTAGATTATTTTTGTACCAGTTAATTTCAATTAAAATTCTAAAAATAATTCAAACATAGTTCACTTTCTTCTTAATAGCGACAAATAAGAATAAACCGAATGTTTTCTACATTCGGTTCAATCGCGAATCAAATGTAGGAAATTTTTGTCAAATATTGAGTGAAAATAATATCTGAACTTATATATTTCTAACTTGAAATAATGATTTTAAATAAATTTTATAATTTTTCTCATTAATATATCAAAGAATAATTGATAAATCAATGATAATTGTTTTTGACCGCGCTTATTTGAAAAGGATATTTATCGCGACCGCGGATTACGCTATTGGAGTCTGCGGAGTAAATATCTTTTTCAAATAAGCAGGATCAAACACAGTTTATCAATTATTCTTTGATATATTAATGAGAAAAATTATAAAATTTAAATAAGAATAAATTTGATATCTTAAGTATTTTGAAACTTGGAGTTGGCAGCAAAATGCAAGCTCTCTGATGGGTATCCAACCATATTTCACTGTCTGTTTTTGATGAAACGAGCTAATACTAGAAGAGAAGCATGGTTTTCGCTTTCTTTCTTTACGATTAATGTGTTATTTGAAATTTAACTGTTTCAGATATGAATTCATAAGCGATTTCATTTACATACAGATAGATTTATATAAAAGTCTTATAGGTCAGAGAGCAGGAAAATAACCGAAAATCATCATTCAGATTTTTAATGACATTTCCATTCTTTTGATTCATTATTAAGATTTCTATTTTTTTTTTTTTTTTTTTACTTTTTCAAGAAAATATTCATGTAGGTAAATTAGACTCCTACTTCTAAAAATATAAAGGTAACAACTGTTTAATTTATGATTAAGAAATAAAATAATTGCAATTCATGTATTTTAATTGTCTGGGTGTTTAGTTTATGCTTGTTAAGGAAACAGGAAATATTGCAAAAAATGAAAATCTTGGCCATTTACCAAACTCAACCAAATTTTGTATACATAATCAGTGGCGACCAAGAAATCTAAAAATGCAAAAACTAACCGACCAAAATGGGAGGGGGGCGGGGGTGCAGGGTCAAAAATTGAAAATCTAGGCCCTTGTACCAAACTCAACCAAATTTTCTATACATAATCAGTGGGACCCAAGAAATCTAAAAATGCAAAAACTAACCGCCCAAAATGGAGGGGGGTGGAAGGGTCAAAAAATGAAAATCTAGGCCCTTGTACCAAACTCAAACAAATTTTCTATACATAATCAGTGGGACCCCAGAAAACTAAAAATGCAAAAACTAACCGCCCAAAATGGGGAGGGGTGGGGGTCAAAAAATGAAAATGTTGGCCATTTAACAAACCCAACCAAATTTTGTATACATAATCAGTGGAACCCCAGAACTCTAAAAATGAAAAATCTAACCTCCCAAAGTGTGTGTGTGGGGGGAGGGGGGGGGGGCAAAAAATGAAAAACTAGGCCCGTGTACCAAACTCAACCAAATTTTGTATACATAATCAGTGGAACCCCAGAACTCTAAAAATGCAAAATCTAACCTTCCAAAGGGGGGGGGGAGGGGTCAAAAAATGAAAATCTAGGCCCTTGTACCAAACTCAACCAAATTTTGTATACATAATCACTGGGACCCCATGATTATAAATAATTTTATTAAATATTAAATATAAGTGAGGGGCCAGGTTGTATGGTAAATTCAAGTGGTTGGCCACATCATAACACGTCAGCTTATTAATGACATTTCCATTCTTTGATTCATTATTAAGATTTCTAATTTTTTTTTTTACTTTATCAAGAAAATATTCATGTAGGTAAGTAATTTAGACTCCCTTGTAAAAATATAAAGGTAACAACTGTTTAATTTATGATTAGGAAATAAAATAATTGCAATTCATGTATTTTAATTGGCTGGATGTATAGTTTATGCTTGTTAAGGGAGATTCGGGACAGCTTACTTATCTGGTTGATTTTCAAAAAAAAATTTTTATATTTCTGCAGAGTGACAACCTTCCTACTAATTTTTTTTAATAAAAAAATTGTTAATAATGAGGTTAATTTCGAATAAAAATCTTTGTTTTGATAAAATTAATAAAAAGAAGTTTGAGATAAATTTTCCCTCATTATAAAAACATTTATTTAACACAAAAACGATTTAAAAAAAGAGTTAGAATTCTACACTAGTGCTTTTGTTATATTCTGTTGGCTGCAAATAACTTTTTATTTTTAGATTTATGATTTACTAAATAACTAGGGTGTCAAATCTATTTGATTCTTAAAAGTTGAATTATTGATCTGTATAAATTTGTTGAAAATGGTATAATTTGTTTGGATGTTATAGCCCTTTTAAAAGGTCGGTCCATTTACTTTCATGTTAAAAGGACAATTTTGGATAATTTATTTCTCGGTAATGGGAAATTTGGGGAATAATTATTTAATGCATCAATGATTCGATGGTAAAAATTTGAGAATTTTCTTATAAAAATGATAAACAGTCACGAACCCCCTTAAGGAAACAGGAAACATTGCTCGATCCAATCAGCTCACTTTTAGATAACAATTTTTGTGTTTTGGTATAATCTGAAAATTAATTAAATGTTTAAAATAGCACTTGAGAGTTCGCCCTTAGTTCGAGTACCGTTTAAATGATTGCTTTGGTGCGATTTTAATCAACCATTTCAGAGAATTCCGATGATGAAATTCTCGAGGAAAGTTGAAATGATATAAACTAGTCTGGCGAAGACGTGATCAAAACAGATTGAGTTTAATTGCTTTAAATTAATAGTTCAATCGACGATTACGGTTCAATCTAAAAACAAATAATAATAAAAAGAGCTCTGGTGATGCTTCAAGGTGAATATACAACCCTTGTACTCAACGAAATTATCTATTTTGCTATGATAAAAAAAATAAAACCGACTTCAAAAAAATTAAATGCAACAAATAAAATAATAAGAACTCAAAAATCAAAAAATGCACTAAAAGGTATAAAATAATTATCTAATTTAGTTACAACTAAACGATATGCTAATTTGAAATGATTTATAACAAAATGATAATAAATAGTTTTGTCAGGACCCAAATGGATATATTTTCTTCAGGACTCACTATGTTTCGATTCCTGATTATTAACCGACTTCAAAAAAGGAGGAGGTTCTCTATTCTATTTTTTTTTTGCATTGAGTCCAGTCTAGCTTCCGATTGGTCCCATTTTTTTTCGTTTTTTTTTCATAGGTATTAGACCTTTTTTATTAGGTTTGTTTAGACCTAACCTCTTTGTTTATGAACCGATTTCGATGGTTCTTTTTTTATCCGAAAGGGGGTGTCTTAGGGATGGTGTCATATTAATTTGGTCAAGTTCTGATGATATAAATACTATTAATAACATCACTAAAAAGAGAAAAATAAAAATAATTTTTAAGAAAAAATAAAAACCGACTTCAAAAAATTAAATGCAACAAATAAAATACACTAAAAGGTGTGAAATAATTATTATCTTATTTAGTTACAACTAAACGACGAAATATTAACATGAAGTCACTTTTTGAAGTCGGTGCCAAAAAAATACATTTTATTAATCGAACTCGACGGATCTTACTTAGTACATTTGGCGGGTAAGCTCGCTTATATAGTTGGTTTAGCACCGACTTCAAAAAGTAATTTCATGTTAATATTTCGTCGTTTAGTTGTAACTAAATTATATAATTATTTTATATCTTTTAGTGCATTTTATTTTATTTTTGAGTTCTTATTATCTTATTTGTTGCATTTAATTTTTTTGAAGTCGGTTTTATTTTTATTTTTTATAAAAATTATTATATTTTTTCTTTTTAATGATGTAATATAAGTGACTTAATATAATACCTTGGATGCATCTCGTAAGAGAAAGAGTCGGGCGAATGAATCAGAAAATGATAATAAAATTCAATTCATAAATAGAGAAATTATCTCGAAACGTTAGGCGGTTTTAAATGAATGTCTTAACATTTTTTATCAAAGATTTTATTTATTATAATTTTGATTATTTGCTCATAAGAATTGGAGATTTGCGTTATTTCGTCATTGATTATATCATCAGAACTTGACCAAATTAATATGGGACCAGCTCTAAGGTACCCCCTTTCAAATAAACAAAAAGAATCATCGAAATTGGTCCACGTTCTCGCTGAACATACATAAAATAAATAAATAAATAGTTAGGTATGTTGGAGCTATACTGATTCAAATGCAGAAAGAAATCGGTCCATAAACAAAGAAGTTATGCCTGAACAAACATAACAAAAAAGGTCCAATACCAATGAATTTTATATTATTACCAATTGGAAACTAGACTGAATCCAAGGCAAAAAAATCATCAAAATCGGTTCACAATTGGCGAAGTTATCAGGTAACATACAAAAAAATCAGTCGAATTGAGAACCTCCTACTTTTTTGAAGTCGGTTAAAACGAGGGATGATCCGCGATTGGAAGTAGGTGTACACCTCTTTAGAAGTATTTTGGAAGTATTAGGAAGTACTTGGAAATATTTGGAAATACTTGTAAATATTTTGAAGTACAAGTGGAAGTAGGAGTACAGCATATTAGGTCGCGGTTCACCCCTCTGTTAAAAATATACATAAAAGGTGTAGGAAAAACGCTGAAATTATTTTGGAAAATATTGAACATCTAAGAAAACAAACAATAATAAAACGTTTGAGAATTGGTCAGTGTGACTTTTTAATTTTCTTTTTTTTTATTGAAATTGATGAGAGAAGGGGTTACACAAAAAAGGTGCATCACTAAAGCAGTGGTTCTTAACCTATGGGTCGCGAAGCATATTCTTGGGGCGCCCCCAAAAAGTATTTGACTAATAATAAAGTAAGGATACGCACAAATTATATTAACGGTACAAAAAAGCGAATGGCTTTTTATTTTTTACCTCAATCAACCAAAAAAAGTCAACATTTCCGCTTTGGGGCCTTGACCTTTTCAAGGCTGGCGCTTGAAAGAAAATATGTATAATAAATCCGGAGAAAAACTGTAATACTAAACTTAAATTCTGCTTATATATTACATCATATTTATTAAATGAAAACTGATTAGAAAAAACATAAAGTTTTATGCCGTCACACTTGTATTAATAAATAACATATACTTACCTAGTATATATCATTTGTTTATTTTGTTCAGTTGGAGACAATAAGTAAATAATTGAAAAGTTTTTATTTTGCCGAGAGTAGCAGAGTTGTTGATTCATAAAGAGAAGCAAAGAGGTTGTCCTCTGCTTGATGCAAATAAAAATATAACATGCATTAAAAATTAATTCTAACTGGCTTTCGGCTAAGTAAAAATTTTTTAATATCCACGCGATATTTAACCCATTGAAAAATAATAAAAATAATTAAAAAAGAATGACGATGAAGGCCAAGCCTTCGAAAATACAGTCTCGTCAATGGCCTCGTAGCCGACACGCCAATAATAATTAAAAAAAAAAGAAACTACAGTCTCAACTAAATAAATAATATAAATATTATATATATATATATATATATATATATATATATATATATATATATATATATATATATATATATATATATAAATATATTTGATATTTGCAAATAAATAACTCTCAGTTTTCTAAAGAGTAAATGTACAAAAAAGCTAAAAATTTCTATAATTTGCCCCCCCCTCGCCTCACATACAGTAAATTTTGATTGTTGATTTTTACAGGAATAGTTTCTTAAAGTAATAAAGAATAACTCTACAAAATTTGATCAAGATAGGAGAGAGTTTTAATTTTTGCCCCCACTCACATTTTGGAGTCGAATTTCAAAAAATCCTTAAATAACTTTTTAGATATTTGTATTTAGAATTTTATTAACTAAAAATCAAGTAGATATCTTATCGTTCTTAATTGAAAATGCATAATTAGTGTAAACACATTGCAAAGATATTTTGCCCCTTTTGACCCCTTTAGTGGTCGAATTTCAAAAAATCCTGAAATAAGTTTTTTGATATTTTAATTTAGTATTTGTATAAGTAAAAAGCAAGTAGATATTTTATCGTCCTTAAGAGATATCGCATAATCAGTGAAAACACACTTTGCCCCCTTTACCCCCTTAGGGATCGAATTTCGAAAAATTCTTTCTTACTGAGCCCCTATGTCATAAATGTAATATTCCCTCCGAATTTCATGTTTCTATGTCCAGTGGTTCTGGCTGTTTTGATGATGAGTGAGTGAGTGAGTGAGTGGTGTATCGGGCAAAGAATTTTATATATATAGATATTTGATATATATCTGTGTACCTATGTTTATTTGAATCAAGCAGAGGCTAACCTCTTTGTTTCTCTTTAATAATAAGAAAATACTTTATCAGGAGTCGTTAGACTGTCCACAATTTTTTCTATTAATGGAATGTTATAAGAGATTGATTCGAGATAGAAAATTGCAATTTTACACGGAGGTGCAGTTTATTTACTTTGGGTTGGTGCATAATTATTGCGGCTTTTATTCACGACTTTTTTTCTTTTAAAATTGGCGTTTTGTTTAATTTTTTTACTTTATTTTAAAATAAAAATAATCCTCTATTTTTAACCGACTTCAAAAAAGGAGAAGGTTCTCAATTCGACTGAATTTTTTTATAATAAAAATAATCCTCTCTTTTTAACCGACTTCAAAAAAGGAGAAGGTTCTCAATTCGACTGATTTTTTTTGTGTCTATGTACCTGATATATTTACCAATTGTGAACCGATTTGATGATTTTTTTGCATTGGGTTCAGTATAGTTTCCGATTGGTCCCGTTTTTTTTCATTGGTATTGGACCTTTTTTGTTATGTTTGTTCAGGCATAACTTCTTTGTTTATGAACAGATTTGAATGATTCTTTCTGTATTTGGATCAGTATAGCTCCAAGATTGTCATGATATTTATTAATTAATTAATTTATTTTATGTATGTTCAGTGAGAACTTTTTGCCACGTTGACCGATTTCGATGATTCTTTTTTATTGGAAAGAGGGTACCTTATGCGTGGTCCCATATTAATTTGGACAAGTTTTGATGATATGATCAATGACGAAATAACGTAAATCTCCAATACTTATGAACATATAATCGAAATTATAATAAATAAAATCTTTTATAAAAAAAATCTTAAAATATTCATTTAAAACCCACAAAAGTTTCGAGAGAATTGAATTTTATTATCATTTTCTGATTCATTCGCCCGACGTTGTCTCTTACGAGATGCAAGCAAGGTATTATATTAAGTCACTATTAATAACATCACTAAAAAGAGAAAAATAAAGATAATTTTTATAAAAAAATAAAACCGACTTCAAAAAAATTAAATGCAACAAATAAAACAATAAGAACTCAAAAATCAAATAAAATACACTAAAAGGTATAAAAGTAATTTTCTAATTTAGTTACAACTAAACAACGAAATATTAACATGAAATCACTTTTTGAAGTCGGGACTAAACAAACTATATAAGCGAGCGTACCCGCCAAAAGATCCGTCGAGTTCCATTCATTAAATGAATATTTTTGGCACCGACTTCAAAAGTGATTTCATGTTAATATTTCATCGTTCAGTTGTAACTAAAATAGATAATTATTTTATACCTTTTATTGTATTTTATTTGATTTTTGAGTTCTTATTATTTTATATGTTGCATTTAATTTTTTTGAAGTCGGTTTTATTTTTTTTTATAAAAATTATTTTTATATTTTCTCTTTTTAGTGATGTTATTAATAGTGACTTAATATACTACCTTGCTTGCATCTCGCAAGAGAAAGCGTCGGGCGAATCAATCAGAAAATGATAATAAAATTCAATTCATTAATAGAGAAATTCTCTCGACACGTTTTTAAATGAATGTTTTAAGATTTTTTTATAAAAGATTTTATTTATTATAATTTCGATTATTTGCTCTTAAGAATTGGAGATTTACGTTATTTCGTCATTGATCATATCTTCAGAACTTGACCAAATTAATATGGTCTACCCCTAAGGTACCCTCTTTCTAATATAAAAAGAATCATTAAAATTGGTTCATAAACAAAGAAGTTATGCCTGAACAAACATATCAAAAAAGATCCAATACCAATGAAAAAAACGGGACCAATCGGAAATTAGACTGAACCCAATGCAAAAAAAAACATCAAAATCGGTTCACATTTGGCGAAGATGTCAGGTAACATAGACACACAAAAAAAATCAGTCGAATTGAGAACCTCCTCCTTTTTTGAAGTCGGTTAAAAATAATGTAATAATAAAGTTTTCATTTAATAAATATGACGTAATATATAAGAAGAATTTAAGTTTAGTATTACAGTTTTTCTCCGGATATACCTATTTTCCTTTCCAAGCGCCAGCCTTGTAAGGTCAAGGTCCCAAAGCGGAAATGTTGACTTTTTTTATGATGATTGAACAGGTAAATAATAAAAAAAGTCATCCGCTTTTTCGTACCGTTAATATAATTTGGGCGGATCCTTACTTTAGGCCCGTTCAGTTAGTTGAGATCCTGTTTTATTTTAAACAGATTCTAATCTATTTAAATATACCATTTGAAACTGTTTCTTATTTTTTTCATTAACATTACATTTCTTACTTATTTAAGTAATGAAATCGGATTGTGTTTTTGTTTAATAGTTTTTACTCATGCAAAGTAAAATATAGAGACGCGCTCACTGCACCTGGGCCAAAGTACACCCTCTTTTTACTTTATTTGATTAAGAATCTTGTCACATAGCTAATGTAAAATGCTTTGGAAAGTGAAAATGTCTTAAGTTAAGGAAATAAAAATTGTATATTTATAATAATTAATATTATTTTTATTTAAAAAGGTTATCAGGGGTGAGGTGATTAGGAAATAACAATTAAAACATAGTATAGCTTTCAGCGAGGGGTGAACCGCGACCTAATATTTCTATACACCTACTTCCACTTGTACTTCCAAATATTTCCAAGTATTCCAAATATTTCCAAGTACTTGCAAACATTCCCAAGTACTTCCAAATATTTCCAAGTACTTCCAAAATACTTCTAAAGAGGTGTACATCTGCTTCCAATCGCGGATCACCCCTCGGCTTTCGGTTATATTTAAAATCTTCTACCTTACAACTAAAAAAATAATTATGTTTGGGGTTGGCTAAGGGTTTTAACAACCCTTTCAATAAAGGATAAAATAGTGGACTGTATGTGAAATAGTTTATTTATATAAATGAGGGGATGTGGTTTATAGGAAGCTGGCATAGATAGGGGCAAGGGACAGTGCCCCCTACGAAACTCACCGCCCCCCCCTAGAAAAATTGAAAATCCATTATTCCGTTACATCCAAAATTTATCAATTCTACTAAAAAGTTAGTTGATCTCTAATCGGATTACCAAAATTGAAAATTTGTGAGGGCTAATCAGCTGGCCTGCTGCCTCCCCCTAGGAAAACTCCCTAATTAGCCCAATGGAAGCTGGCTATTTATTTAATAAGAAAAATAATTATAAAATATGATTGCTCTTATTTAAGAACTTGAAAATAATGTTTACAAATATAAATCAAGGAAATCTAATAAAGGAAATGGAAAATAATATGATATAAAATAATAAGGAAATAAATATAATGAAGGGGAAAATAAAATATTAGGGAACATACGAGTATATGATGAAAAGAATGTAATTGTTGATAGATGGGAGACAGAGATACGTCGCTGGCCACTAGCATAGTAACATCCGAGGGGTAAACCGCGATTGGAATTAGGTGTACACCATCTTTGGAATTATTTGGAATTACTTTGGAATTCATTAGATAAAATATTAGGGAACATACGAGTATATGATGAAAAGAATGTAATTGTTGATAGATGGGAGACAGAGATACGTCGCTGGCCACTAGCATAGTAACATCCGAGGGGTAAACCGCGATTGGAATTAGGTGTACACCATCTTTGGAATTATTTGGAATTACTTTGGAATTCATTAGATAATCTATTGTCATCTATTGTCTTCTACTTGGAAATGAAAGTGGAAGTGGAAGTAGGTGTACACGATTTTAGGTCGCGATTCACCCCTCGGTAACATTCTATCACTAGGGATGAAATTTCGCTCTAGCTAGCAAATTTTTATCTCAATAAATAATTCTCATCAAGTATAGGTAGATGTGGAAAACTGGAAACTAGTATTGTAAAACATTTCTTAGATCTTTACTATGGATATTTTTTTGGGACTCTGTTCAAATATAAAACGGAAACTAGTAGTGTCGCTACAATGTCTGTTTGTTGTCCATTTTTCCGAGCATTGTAGCTCGTAAACTAAATAAGATACCATCTTGAAAATTACATAATACAGTGAAACTCCTCAAATCCGAACTAATTGGGGATGTAGCGTGTTCGGATTAGCCGAAAGCAGCTTCGACAATTGAAGGTAACTGATATCAAATGAAAGATTAAGTGATATTTTGTGTGTTTCTATTATTATTTCATTGTTTTTGCAAAGTGATTAACCTAAAGAATTTTAATAACCAACTTTTGCCGTTTTTCAATCTTGGATGACATAAGTAGGTATGTAGACACATTTATACTTTGTTAGGTATGCTTCTTTGTTAATTTTTCAACTAATTCTGTAAAATAAGGTTATAATGTAGAAGATATACATTATTGTTCATGACTAAATAAATAAGTTTCTTTTTTTTTTGGGTTCGGATTTCCGGGGTTCGGATTTGAGAGGTTTCACTGTATTTGCATAGACTTTCGTCGAAATCCAAAAATTTTATTAAAATTTTAACTGATTAATTATTTGAAAAGGGTCAAATTTATTGAGGGCTCCGAAATAAAAAATATTATTTTTTTATTATGAGGTATCATTAAAGATTTTCTTAAGTAGGATTAAGGTATTTTTTGAAAATTTAATTAACTTTAAAATTACGGTGTCAGAGAATGACCATAATTATGTGATTATTGTAGGTACCTGTCGGTATTCTGGCGTGGTTTAACTTAGTTATGAAAAAATTCACAAATTTCAAATTCCCTCCTCATGAACGACAAATAAAAATACATTTTATATCTCACATATTTTAGAAGATATACCTACCTATAATATTAGGAACCGTTGTCGGCTTTTTTAATTCAACTAATTTAATTATTATAAAAAATGTAGTGAATCAATGGTATTTAAATAAATGTATTTAACTTATAAATTTTCCTTAGATATTTTTTTAAAATCGTATTTATTTTGAACTTAATGGAAAAAGATTTTAATTTGGTTTCTAGATTTAAGAGAGCAAATCCAACAAATCACTCTGCGCTGACAGGTTTTGTAGACCATGTTTGTCATTTCCAAACAAGTTCGTATCTCTGTGATTTCGATTTTCTTTTCTACTTAGAAATTTTACCACTTTATCATCACGTCAAAGAAAAAGTGAATATATCTAAAAATTAATCCATCATTAAATACACAATAAGCCAATGGACAAATTGGCCATCACGAAAGAACTAATTTGACATACCAATTTAAAATTAGAATTTTTGGAAGGAATAATTTATTGAGGAAAAAATATGTTATCTTTACCACGCAGATGAATAATAATATTATATATTGCCATCGAGAGACTAACTGTAACTGCATAATGACATTTAAATTCATTAAATTTATGACAGTCCGAATATTCTTTCCTAAGAAATACAGGTGTTTTCATTCACTGTTTCCAGTTTAAGGATTTGCTAAATCAAGGTTCGATAACCGACCTAACTCATCGTAATTTATAATAGTTTTTCAAAAAGTCAGTTTTTTTAAATATGTTCTACCCAAACCAGGAATTTTATTGAGAAAAACAAAAATGTTACCACTAAAGTGAACAAAACGAGACTGTGTTGTTAAGTAATTATTCATTGTTTGAAAGAAAATTGACATCGCGATTAAGTTTTCAAAAATATAAGGAATAATACGACATGGATGGAAGTATTTCAGCAACCATCTGTAATGACAAATAAATTTGAAGATGTATTTTTGAGAAATTCTGGATTAGCAGAAAAATAACCATTTACATTGAAACCCCTCAAATCCGAACTAATTGGGGCTGTATCCTTTTCAGATTAGCCGAAAGCTGGTGGTTTGGATATCTTATTGAAGAAAATGGTTCTCTTTCTATCTTTGAGAAACTGAAGAAAGTTACAAAAAAGACGTTATTTAATGGGTTGCACGCACAATCGTGGCAAAATTCAAGTGTGAACTTACTGCGGAGATCTTGGAAGAAGCTTTAGCCTAGCCTCGAGAGAAAACATCTACCCAAACTTAAATTTGTCAAAAAAACTCGTTCGGATTTCCCAGGATTTCGGATTTCCGGATTTCGGATTTGAGGGATTTCACTGTATTCTCAGCGATATAATTTTTTATGGCCCCATAAAGTCCTTGAAAATCACAATAGCATAAGCAATTTATATGTCATGGATTCTTCAGACACTGTGTGCTTCATGTGATCGTGCTGTAATCATCCCTCCCGTTGGAATTGATTGAAAAAATTGAGTTCTGTTTTAAAAGCTATATATATTAATAGTATTTGTCGAATTGTCAACCCAAAAACCCCCTAACCCGTGAATTTCATCCAAATCGTTACAGCTGTTTTCGAGAAACCTATTCTAAATATATATATAATAATACAAGAATTGCCCTTTTAATATAATAAGATAAGATAATATATGTTTATGTTAAGCAGACCAAATAAATAAATTTTAAAGAATTTAAGAAAAAGTACTTGATTACTGTAGAGTAAAGTACTTTAAAGTTTAATTTTTAAAAAACTTTATATAAGCTTTTTAATGTTGGACCTCAAGGTTCTTAAATAGAATATTAAATTTGATCAAAATTCGTTAGGCCATTTCCAAGATATTTAGAAAAAACTAAAAAAGTACAGTAATAAAGTACTAATGTTTGTGTACCGATATGTACCAAAAATTAAGCAGAGCATCATTTTGTTAAAATAATGGTAGGTTTTCAATTTCATACAAATCGTTAATGCCGTTTTTGAGAACCCGATTCTATATACCATATACAAGAATTTAATAATATAAGATATTTGGGCAAATATTTTTTTCATTAAATATTACATAAAAGAAACGTCTTCTTAAGCTTGTACCTTGTACCGCATAAGCTCAAAGTATTTACTTTTCCGATTCCTAGAGTTATATATTGACAGAAATATTTTCTAAAACACGCGACAAAAACCTACTTACATCACATGTTTCTTTTTTGTTCGAGCAAAATATATTCTGGTCCAGTGATCTTGGATGTCCGGTTACACAGGTTCAGAGAGGCCTGTTTGATTTTCTTAAATGTGTGTAAGCTGAATGTTATCTCGTTAGAGAATCTTATACCGAAAACCTTTTATGCTGGTCTCTTTATAGGATCTTATTATATCAATAAAATTGAGACTACTATAACCAACTCGTACTTAATAGTTCTTTAATGATTTTCAATTGCTTAAAAAATAAATTAAAGATCGGTACTTATGTTCAATATTTTACTCGGTACTAAGGGTAAGTATTGAATTCACTGTGGAATTTTTTTTTCTGTTTGTGGGGTGTGGATTGAGATGCTTACGATTACATAAGAACGGAAAGCCGTAGAAAGTTGGTTCTGGAGCCAATATGTTTTTAATTTTTAATTTATAAAATAAAGAACTAGTTAGATTTCGAGCTTTCTAAATTCAGAACTTAGAATTGAAAAATGTAGAAATTCAGAAAAAAAAATATTTATCATATTACTGAGTACTTTGTAGATAAATAATGAGCTAAAATTTAGCAAACATATCTGTATTAATAAACTACACCTCTCTGCATATGAATTTCTAAGTTAAATCATTCGGTGACAAAAAATTGTGAATTCATTAAAATTTGCAGAAAATATACTCGAGTGTTGAAAAAGTTTTCACTTTTTTCTCAAAATAATTTAATTTAGATTATATTATCGAATACCCTAAAACATTTACCTATTCTACATGGAAATTTATTCAGAGATGAATCTATTCCTATTGGAAAGATTATAAATATTTGTTTGACTTCCTCTCTATTGAAAAATCTAGTCTCAAATACATACATTGGCAGCATAATTATTTTTTTGACGTTGGGTTTTTAAGTATTATAGAATGTTAAATCTATGGGTCGTCATCCTTTTAATACCTACCAGTCACATGTATTTTTGTAAGTGGTAAATATCTTCTTATCGTCTACTGCAGTAACTCAATTTAGTGCAAGTGCGAAGTATATAATTTTTAGAGTGGGTTTGTGAAAAATATCTCATTTGTTGTCCGATCAGTGAAGTATTTTATCTATATTCAAGTTTTAGATATATTTTAAAAATACAAACTGACAAATCATTAGATATAGTATTTTTTTTTTTTTTTTTTTTTTTTTTTTTTTTTTTTTTTTTTTTTTTTTTTTTTTTTTTTTTTTTTTTTTTTAACGTGTGAAAATGCATTTACGCAGACCAACTAATTGTTGGTACTGTGGGACTCGACTGTCCTAACATAAAGAAAAGAACAGTAATACCCACTAAAAACACACGTTTATTGCGCCTGAGGGGCAGGCGTCACCCTTTCATTGAAATCTTCCGCTGACCTTATCCGGTTCCTAAAGGTGTTCTGGGACGACGGACAAATTGTGTGGTTTTGTTGAACTTCCAAAACCCGGCGAGACCCCCTACCACAACTCTAGATGAAAGTATCTTCAATTCCCTCTTCAGCAGTATACCACTGCTAGTGAGATCTTTCGCGGATCTGGCGGACCAAACCCCTCGATAATTAAGGGTAATAGACCCGAATCTCACTGTTTCCACATTATATCGCCTCTTTATGCTCTCCTCAAGCTCCTTATACTTATCTGCCTTTGTTGCGTGAGCTTCATCAAGTTTGATGTGCTCACTAACAACTTGGGCGTCCAAGCAAAGGGCCGAGTCACCAAGAACAGCGATAAGGTCAGGTTTTCGTAGACCATGTGTAGTGGAAACAAAGTGAGGCTCTTCGTCTACTAAAGAGGATTTGGTCATTAGTGTTCGCTTGACGTAGGCCACTATGGCATCGTGGCGTTTAATACGCGATCTATGCGTACGGTGGCACTGCTGGAGTATGTGGTTTAGAGTCTCGACAGCAGCGCATCCACCACGACACGACCGATCTTTTGGTCGCCCCCTAGCCGTCCGCGATCTCGTAGGAAGGGCATTTATCCTTAGTTTCACCGAGTTCACAAAGTCCCTGCCACTAAGGAATCTGCTACCCTCGGTGATCCAGATATGTTGTTGAGGTACCCTCCCAGATTCACGAAGGCCTCTCCCATCGAACGATGCGTAGAGCAGCCTTGACCATCTAGCTTCCAGTTTTAACTTTGTATCTAGAGTCACCTCTCCATCCATGAGGCGCCGAGTCGCACGGTTTATTTCATCGCTCAGGAAATTCTGTGCGAAATCCCGCTCTGTTGTTGTTACCCCGGACATCATCTTCTTGAGTCTAAACACACGATGCATGGGCATTAACCATCTAACTGATGGAATGGATAGCCCGCCATCTTTAGCGCTGGCGTGGAAATACGCGTTCGGCGCATCGTGTGGCAGATCAAGCCATTTTCTGCAGGCACTCCTCACGATGACATCTATCTTCTTTAAGCGTCCAAGCGTTGAACTACCCAAGGTCAAAAGATGGTATAGACCTGGGAGAACCACAACCCGGAGCGCAAAGAGCCGTTGTTGAGGCTTAAGAGGAGCTTTAGTCAGAAGATTAATTGCTCCTTTCAGCTTGATGTCTGGCCTAGTTGTTGTTCGACCTTCCGGTGTAAAAGGAATGCCCAGATATTTGAACTCGTCTTCTCTTGTCAAAGATGGTAATTGTGCTCCATTACAGACAAATTTCTGGCGTGCATCTATGACCGACTTTTTTAAATTAGGTATGTTCTTCATACATAATGTGAAGGATTTTCCCCTGTTAATGCTAAGACCACATTTTAACAGGAATTCCGACACAAAATCTAATGACGACTGGAGTCCCATTGGAGTTTGTGCAAATAATAACATGTCATCGGCGAACATTAGGGCATTGTATTCAATGTTACCTATGTGTGATCCGACTTGAGGTGGAATTCGCCGGATCATTCGGTCGATGACCATGTTAAAGATTAAGGGAGACAGAGGGTCCCCCTGTTTAACTCCGCACGTTGGATGGATTTCGTGCGAACTCCAGCCATCAAATGAGAGAGTAGTTGTGCTTCTCTCATAGGAATTCATTATGTAGTCGGTCATGCCTCCAGGGAGTCCCATTATTATGAGAGTCTCCCTGAGGGTTTTATGTGACACTGAGTCAAAGGCCTTAGAAATGTCAATTGAAGCCATTGACAGAGATTTGAACTTCTGGCGGTGAAATCTCAAGATCATGTCCAGATCGAAAGTGTTCAAAGCGCAGCCATCAACGGGTAGAAACGCTTTTTGCCTAGGGTCGAATTTAATATACTTTGTCACCCTTGAAGCTAGAATTTTATTAAAGGCCCGAGTCAAGACTGACTGGACCGTTATTGGCCTAAAGTCCGCCGGTAGAGTAGCATTGGACTTCTTTGGGATCAACGTAGTCTTGGACTGTAGCAAGCGTGTGGGCAATCTTCCACAAACCAGAAAGATGTTAAATAATCTGATTAAGATGGCCATCGGAATGGCTCTCACTTGCCTTGACGTGATCCCATCTGGTCCGGGGCTGGTGCTGGTAGCCGGGAAATTTTTAGCTATCTCTTTGGCGGTTATAGGCTCCCACAGTTGTTCATTGGTGGGGCGTGGTTTTTCCATTCCAGGAGACACCAGACTGCCACTTGTCATGGTGGTCTCCCAAAACTTCACCATCGCCTGCTGCTCAGGTGGTATAGCAGCAGATGTCTCATCCAAAAGTGACTTTATATATTTGCAAGGATTTTTGGTCCATGCAATTTGGGCCTTAGCGTATTCTGTTCGCCTGGACTTACGCCTCGAAAGGGGAACTGCAGGTTGTTTAGGGGGAGCGGGTCTTCTTGGTGCCTGTTCAATAGGAAAGATGGAATTGATATATTTATCTATTTCGATAAATAGACGTTCCTTTGTCCAGACACCCAAACCGGCACAAATCTCACTCAGATGGTAAGAGTTAAATTTATTTGTTTTTAAAGGATCCAACTTCCCCAACAATTCTATGACGGGGAGAGTCGGATCACTACCCTCAGCGCCTCCACTTCCTTCTATTTCTGGTGACCCTACATCTCTAGTTGAGGATAGCTCCTCAACGTATTTCCGGACAAGAGCCTTATACGAGCTGTACTTCCTTTGGTTCTTAATTGCAACGAAGGTCCTGTTTGGGAAGTAAGGGTGCAAAGCCTTGTTCAAGAAGCGGACGCCTTCTAGGACGAAGATGGCTTCCTGATTAGCCAGGAGAGCCACTTCCTCCGAACTCCACTGAGGCTTCGATCCGGGATGAGAAGAGAGTTGTAATTGGTCCCACCAATTCTTATGGATCCTTTGCTCATGAACGCCACGTCCTCTACAAGTAGCGAACGCCCGTCCACAACCTGGGAATCTACACTTTGTCTGGTCAGCTGAATCATTGTCAATATGCATAGCGATTGTCGGGCCAGGTGAGCCAGAGGGCTCACCGGCTATGGAGGAATCCATCCTACTCCGAGGCTTGTTTGTATTTTTTGGGCCAACAGATGAGTGCGAGTGGGCTGGCAACCCACAGGCACTGAGGGTTCACAGAGGTGCTTGTTGGTTTCCCCCGAAGGGGTACTTATGGCGGGACCCACGAAGAGGGCAGCACTTGCTAATTATGATCCTTGAAGAGAGTCACAGTTACTCCCACCCTGGGAGCTCCGAGTAAGCTCGGTAACTTCTTCCTTCAGTTAAAATCTTTATTTTAATATTATTTTTAATTTAAAATTCTGATAAAAAGGTCGATTTTTATTAAAGAGCCGTTAAAAAAAAAAAAAAATACAAATACTTATATATATATCTAATACCTGGAAGACCGAGCTTTGTTCGGGTTTAGCTAATTTAATGCTTGACAATAACACATCACAATAACAATACTTGTTCAAGGCCTTTGAGAACAAAGATTTAAACCAATCCATTGCCTGCCTGGGTACAAAAGAAAAGAGGAACCCTTTTTAAATCCCTAAGATAAGATTGTCATTTGTCTACCCGAGAATAATTAATTTGATTACGAAAAAAAACCCATCAAAAACAATTTTGTCGAAGATGAGACCGTGACAGATCGAATTGTCAACCCAAAAACCCCCTAACCCGTGAATTTTATCAAAATCGGTAGAGTCGTTTTCAAAATAGAACCTAGATACAAATATATATATATAAATAAATATATAAATAAACAAATAAATAAATAAATATATATATATATATATATATATATATATATAAATAAATATACAATTTTTGCTCGTTTAATAAGAGTATATAGAAAAAGACCAACATTTCTAATAAAGGGTGAAAAAACTCAGCAGCTACCATGAAAGTTTGAATTACCCTCTAACCGGTGGTAGGGACACTGAATTAGTCTTAAAAAACCTAGGAAAATATTTAAAGATTCCGTAACATAATCAAGCTAACGTTGGTTATAAGCTGATAATCATTACAAGGTACGATATTTTCATAATATTTAACCGGTATGTAGCCTCTATGATATAGGTAATAATAATTCAATAATTCTTTGACCCAAGGTTTCTATTAGGAACTCCATACGGGCTAATAAGTCATATTTTCTAATAAAGAAATTATAGAAATGAAATTAAAGTATTGAAAAAATCATTATTTTGCATTATATGGTAATCTATTTGATAAACATAAATTATCAAAGACATCTTTAATTCTTAGGTAAAGTTATAAAAAAATCAGATTACAAGGCCGCTACATCTCTTTACACTCTCACCTGAGTTTAGCTGTTTCTCAAGTATACCTACTATAGAGAAGAGTTTAAAAATCCCAGGCATTAGATAAAATGTTCCAGGAAAACAGTTCTTGGTCAGTGACCTTCTAGTTTGAAAGATAACAACAACCAGTTTTATTTGAGAGCAATTTTTCCCTTCTTCTAAATCTGAATACCCATCTAAATATTCTTTGGCTTCAATGAGCTTGGTTTAATAATTCTCTAAATCAGGGCGTAGTTTTGGGTGCTAGCTCACTCAATTTCTTTTTCATTACCTATGATCAAATATATATTTTAACTTTATCCAATGCGAAGCATGGGGAAAGTATTGTAATCGGTCCCGTGGCAAGCGCGACTTCAAAGGGTCCTCAGGTAAAGACTACGGAACCCATGGTCTCAATTAAAGGCACAAATTGTAGTATTCATTTAGATTGAATTTTAGCACGTGACGGTTTTGGCTAAAAATTACATGGGGTCTCGTCCAAAGGCCAAAAAGTGCGATTTTTTCAGGAAATGCGTGCGTTTTCGTTCACGATTTTTTCCACACCTTTGAACCAATTGAAATGAAATTGAAAACCTACCATTATTTTAACAAAATGAAGCGCTGATTAGTATTTGGTACATATCGGCCCACAAACATTAGTACTTTATTTTTTCTAAATATTTTGAAAATGACTAACCAATTTTGATGAAATTTAATATTGTAATTAAATACCGTGAGGACCACCAAAAAGGTCATATAAAGGTTTTTTGTAAAATTATAATTGTATATTTTTAAAGTACTTTACCCTAGAATAATATAGTACATTGGATAAAGTTTAGCAACGATCCGTTGCAGCTTATTTTAATTTTATAATGCCTTTGGAAAACATCTACTCAATTAGCCAAAAAATTGTATAAGGTACAATTTTTAATTTATTAATTGTAAATTATTAATAAGATTGGAGTAATTTTTGGAGACGGACTGATAAGTGAAATTGAATGGATATCGATGACGCAGTCCAAAAAAAGAAGATAATTTATACTATCTTTTTATTCATAAAACCGACGTTTCGGAGGATATTCCCTCTTTCTTCAGGGTTTTGAAAAGTCAGTGAAGGAAATCCAATCCTCTTTCAGTGGCAGTAACAATAATATATTGTATTTCATTGTCAGCAGAATTACAATGTAGTAAACTAATTTGTTGAAAATGGTATAATTTGTATAGACATTATAGCCCTTTTAAAAGCTCAGTCCATTTACTTCCATGTTTAAAGGACAATTTTCAATAATTTATTTCTCGGTAATGGAACAGACGATCAACTTCGAATTTCAGGGAAAAATGATTCCGCGACATTTCAACCCCCGACAAAATATCCTTCAGACAAAATATCTCATGACAAAATAACCCTTCCCCTCGTGAATCTTATGAGTAATGCAAATCGACTCGGGTTCGGTTAATATATATTCAGTTCGGCTCGGTTGGGTTCGTATAGCTCCTTTTCGGGCTGGTTTTAGACGGTTCGGTTGGCTGACGCTCCAACCGAGCCGTACTGAATATATATTAACCGAACCTCGAAAGTTACTCCGGGCGGGGTGTGTTTCTGGCTCTCATTTTTTTTCTAATCAAACACACATTGAAAACCGATCCAGCCAATCGTCGGGGGGGGGGGGGGTGTGTTTGGGGCTCCCATTTTTCCTCCGGCTAATTAGCCGCCAAAATATGAAAGTCTGTTTATATTATTCAAAACTATGATTATAAGCTTCTCACTTAATCTCTTTTGTATTCTCCCTTATACTGGGGAATATTTTGTCAGAAGATATTATGTCGGGGGATATTTTGTCGGGGGATGTTTTGTCGGGGATATTTTATCGGGGGCTGAAATGTCGCAGTACCGGAAAAAATATTTAATACATCAATGATTCGATGGTAAAAATTTGAGAATTTTCCTATAAAAATGATAAACAGTCCCGAACCCCCTTAACCTTTAATTAAGAGTCAAAATATTTATAGGGAAAGAAATTCTTAGATCTCTGGAACTTGTTAAACAGAGACCATTAATTTTGAATTAAATAAATAAATAAATTGGGAAGATTCAATCGAATTGATACTCTTTTACCGTTAGATTAAATCCCATATCATTCGATGATAATTCAATTAAAAAAAAAAAAAACTGTTGACAGGAAATCAGTATAATAATTATAATACAGGTCTAGAGCTGTTGACATCTTATTAAATTTTATTCAGCAAGTTTAGAATATAAAAACTTAATTTGTGTTCGAGCCCAGGAACAGGATTGGAGATTGGCGTGTGCTCATGAGTTAAATAATTCTAGATAATTAATACTTTAAACTCTTTTTTTCTCTAGATTACTTTTTTATACTATATATTTACATTAATTAGCCTGGAGTAAATATAATGCCTGCTTTATTGACCATGAAAAAAAGCGATGGAAAAACTCTATTCGAAGATATTCATAATAAGCATTAATGCTATACATCTTTAGTAATATATTTCCCTAATTATTTTGTTTTCGTAATTTCTACTTGATTTTTGCAAATAAGTTGTTAGTACCATAGGTTTTTAACCTCCAAAAAATTGCAACACACATATACTTACTAATATAGTATCTAATCTTTCATTATTAATTTCTTAGAATTAAATTTAAGATTTTTGACAAAAGTGCGATACCCCCCATCCTGTTACTTTTTTAGATAGTGTATATATTTGTACAAGTGTTGCCAATTTATAGACCGTTCAACCGTTTATTGTGAACTCTTGAGATTTCTACGAAAAAGTTAGAATAGGCCAAATTATTATTTTTTTTTTTAAATGAAGATTTTTCAAAAAATTCTAATGCTTATATTAATAAGCTGACGTGCTCTGATGTGGCCATCCACTTGACTTTACCATACAACCTGGCCCCTAAAATTATTTATAATCATATAGGGGGGGGGGGGGTAGTTTTTGCATTTGTATACTTTTGGTGTCCCACTGATTATGTATACAAAATTTGGTTGAATTTGGTAAACGGCCAAGATTTTCATTTTTTGACCCCCTCCTCATTTCTGGGCGGTTAGTTTTTGTATTTTTAGACTTCTGGGGCCCCACTGATTATGTATACAAAATTTGGTTGAGTTTGCTCAAACGGCCTAGATTTTTAATTTTTAAACCCCCCTCCACCTCCCTTAATTTTGTGTCGATATGCACCAAAATCTAATCAGCTCTTCATCTCAATGGACCAAAACTACGTGTGAAATTTGGCTTCGATATTCACACTAGTTTTTGAGCTAGCTCGTCCACAAAAATTTGGTAACGCACAGACTAACTAACAGACAGACTAACAGACATTTTGACAAAACAATTATTATCTCGAAAAATATAATTTTTTCGATGTTCACTTATTAGAACTTTTTTATAGAGCGAAATGCCATGGTTTAGCTCAATTTTTTAATCAAAATAGTTTCAGCAGTTTTTTAGATATTTTGAAAAAAGAAGGAAATAAACCACTTTTTTCATGCACGATTACAATACTTGACCATAACCTGTATGGTAAAGTAAAAAATGCGACAGGACACGCGCCGAAGCCGCTACCTAATATCGTGTACACCTACTTCCACTTCCACTTTCATTTCCAAGTAGAAGACAATAGATCAAGGGACATTATCTAATGAATTCCAAAAATAATTCCACATAATTCCAAAGACGGTGTACACCTAATTCCAATCGCGGTTCACCCCTTTGGACACACGCTATTTAAAATTAGAACTTTGTAGATTTTTTTTTTGGCTTTTCTAGCCATCAGCCATTTGACGATATTTTTTAAAATTATTACTTCTATGCAGGGTTAAGATTTTTAGCCGGATTTGAACCCGGGTCCACTTGATTAGCAGGCTGGTACGCTAATCGGTCGACTAACCCGACCCCAAACTTTTTAGATGAACACAATAAAAGATAATTTTTGATCAAAATTATTATATAGTATCCTTTTTAAAAAAATTCTGAAAATGTAGTTTATTAATTCAAACCTTATTTTAAAATATACGTATTTATATTTTTTAAAGGATTTTCTTGAATTGGGCTCTGCAAGAGGAATCTTTTTGCGATAACCGAGCCGAGAGGTGGACAGCCAACGGGACTTAATCAGTTGTTCCCGGAGAAATGAAAGGAATAGACCAGCCGACCAGCAGACACCATCACTCAAAACAGGTAGATTAATTAATTAATTTTCTATCCTTTAAAATAATTAATTGAAACACATTTTGAGTGAGTGTGTGTTACATTTTAAAGTTATTTATTTATTGATAAAATAACAACTAACAAAATAAATATGATGAAACATGAAAATTAGCTTAAAATTTTCATAAAGAGAAACAAAGAGGTTGTCCTCTGCTTGATGCAAATAAACATAAACACATATTATATCAAATATATATTAGTGGCCTTCATCATCACTCTTTTTTAATTTTATATATTATTTTTCATGGGGTCATTTTCCCGTGAATATTGAAATTTTTTGCTCTTACTCAGCTGACTTACTCTGACTAGGTTCTTTGTTTTTAAAACAAAATGTAATAAAAATAATTTTTAAGAAAAAAATAAAAACCGACTTCAAAAAATTAAATGCAACAGGTAAAATACACTAAAAGGTATAAAATGATTATTGTCTTGTTTAGTTACAGCTAAACGACGAAATATTGACATGAAATTGCTTTTTGAAGTCGGTGCCAAACAACCTATACCTATAAGCGAGCGTACCCGCCAAACGTACTAAGTAAGATCCGTCGAGTGCGATTCATAAAAGGTATATGTTTGGCACCAACTTCAAAAAGTAATTTCATGTTAATATTTCGTCGTTTAGTTGCAACTAAATAAGATAATAATTATTTTATACCTTTTAATTGTATTTTATTTGTTGCATTTAATTTTTGAAGTCGGTTTTTATTTTTTCTTAAAAATTATTTTTATTTTTCTCTTTTAGTGATGTTATTAATAGTGATCATATCATCAGAACTTGACCAAATTAATATGACACCATCCCTAAGACACCCCCTTTCGGATAAAAAAAGAACCATCGAAATCGGTTCATAAACAAAGAGGTTAGGTCTAAACAAACCTAATAAAAAAGGTCTAATACCTATGGAAAAAAATCGTAAAAAAAAAATGAGACCAATCGGAAGCAAGACTGAACCCAATGCAAAATTTTTTTTCAAAATCGGTTGACAATTGGCGGAGATATGAGGTAACATAGGCACAAAAAAAAAAAAAAAATTCAATCGAATAGAGAACCTCCTCCTTTTTTGAAGTCGGTTAAAAACTTCGAAACAGAAGGAACTTTCTACGATCTTCCATTTTTTTTTTTGGTGATATCGGAGGGCATTGTATAATAATACAAATTTACAGGCAGATGATATATCTCCTCGTTTTGGACATTTCTAAACACAATAAGCAAAAAAAAAAAAAAAAGCCAATTCCCTAGTAATAGAACAAAATTGATAGTTTCTTTTTTGCCGAAAGTAGCAGAATTTTTATAAATTCAAGGAGACAATAAAAGAGAGTGTCTTCTGCTGGAATTATACATTTTTAATTTATTTATTAGACTATAGTTTCGAGAGCTTTGCCCTCTTCATCAGTCTATTACAATTGATTCACAGGAATTAATGTATGTGAGTGAGATTTACATGTTACTATAGTCTGGTTATAAATAAAGTACCTGGCCACCGAGCGATGCTCGGTAACTTTTGCTCCAGTTAAAAGCTATATATTAATCCTCGGAGCCCCACCCCCGGAGCCCCACCACTTCACCCCACCTCCTGCACCCCTCCACCTCACATCCACCCTCACCCCCGAAACCACTTCCCTCACCTCCCCATACCCCTCCACCACTGCACCCCCCACATCTCACTCACTATCACCCTCACCCTCGCCCCACCCCCTCACCTAGTTTTTGCATTTCCAACCCTTGTAGTGCCCCACATGATTATGTATATATATATATATTAATAAATACCGTATAATAATTTTTTTTAATTAAATAACAATTTTATGTTCATCAATTAAATTGCCAACTTCTAATATAGAAAAAATACATTTGTGGGATTTAAAACTCGATTTTCAATCAATTAAATATCCTAACTTTTAATATATATAATAATATTTGTAATGATCTATTAGTGAAAATTTATAATTCCAGTATAAGACACACTCTTTTATTGTCTCCTTCAAGTAATAGAACACGTTACAAAAAGTCAAATTTTCTATTCAAAAGAATAAATAGAAATCAAAAGTTTCCTCGGGGCTATTAACCCTGATTGACGTAAATTGGATGAAAAATCATGGTCAAAATAACGAAGAGCTAGCAATCTCATTGATCTCAATTCATTTTTACGATACTCGCCAAATGTCATTTTCTCTATCCCTCTATTATAAACGGATAACCTAGAGATGTAGGTGTAACATCCAAAGTATGTCATAAAAAATGAAAAACAAAATTGACTTTCGAACCGATAAATCAAAGTAAATTTGAATTTCACTTTTATTTTTATTTTTTTGCTTTCCTATTCATTATTAATTAATTTATTGTATAATAAATTACTATTTAAACTAGATAGTAAAAGGTAGAATGAAATACATTAAAAATGTAATAGCATAATTAGTGGGTTGGTTTGCAATCAAGCGTAATGAAAATTTCCAGGTTGACCACTTGACGTCCGGATGAAAAATCGACAATTAAAGAGCAATCAAAAAATAATAATTGGGAAAACTTACTATGGAACAGTAATTTTAAAAGAGATATTTTTATTTTAGAAACTTGTAGGACCAACAAACTTTGCACTAACAAGTGAATTTTTAGCTTCCATCAGATTCAAATGCTATTTTTTCCGCCATTAAATTTCTATCCCTATATAAAGCACATCTGTACCCGGAATGTAATTATATACAAGCAATGAATTTTCTTGTTGAGACGTGATACTAAAATTGTGGGGGAACATTTTTAACCGACTTCAAAAAAGGAGGAGGTTATCAATTACAATTTTGTCCGCCTCCGTGGTGTAATGGTCAGAGTAACTGACTGGCAACCCGGAGGTCTCGGGTTCGATTCCCGGCTATAGCCAGACATTTTTTCTGTAAGTATAGGGTCTGCTAATAAAAATTAAGTGGGAGATAAATTTAACCGAATTTATCGCGCGGAGAATTTACCACTGCTCGAAGCCCCTAAAACCTTAGTAAATTGGATATTGAATTGTATCTAAGTTTCTGAGATTGGCTCGTGATCCCGGCTTCTTTTCCTTCTACTCTGTTCTTTTCACGATGGAGGGGCAAGCCCATACAGGCCTTTAGGGGATCCACCTTCTGGTGTATCTCCTTCTCACGATTTTTTTGCATTGGGTTCAGTCTAGTTTCCGATTGGTAAAGAATATAAATTTCATTGGTATTGAACCTTTTTTGTTAGGTATGTTCAGACATAACTTCTTTGTTTATGAACCGATTTTAATGATTCTTTCTGTGTTTGGAAAAAATATATAAAAATAAATAAAAATATATAAAATATAGCTTCAAAGTAGTCAAGATACCTAACTATTTATTTATTTATTTTGATGTATATTCAGCGAGAACTTTTTGCCTCGTAGACCGATTTCTATGATTCTTTTATTATTGGGGTACCTTATAGGGGTGGTCTCATATTAATTTGGTCAACTTCTGATGTATATGATCAATGACGAAATAACGTAAATCTCCAATTCTTAAGAGCAAATAATTGAAATTATAATAAATAAAATCTTTCATAAAAAAATCTTAGAACGTTCATTTAAAACCCGCAAACGTTTCCAGAGAAATTCTATGTTTATGAATTGAATTTTATTATCATTTTCTGATTCATTCGCCCGACACTTTCTCTTATGAGATTCATGCAAGGTATTATCTTAAGTCACTATTAATAACATCACTAAAAAAGAGAAAAATAAAAATAATTTTTGTATAAAAAAAAAAAAAACCGACTTCAAAAAAATAAAATACAACAAAAAAATAATAAGAACTCGAAATTAAAATAAAATGCACTAAAAGGTATAAAATAATTATCTAATTTAGTTACAACTAAACGATGAAATTGTTACATGAAATCACTTTTTGAAGTCTGTGCTAAACAAACTATATAAGCCAGTATAATAATAAAACTTGAGTAAGATACGACGTAGGTTTCACAAAAAACCTCGTATCTTACTCATGTTTTATTATTATATTAAAATGTTTCACCTAGAACCAACACCGAACTCCTTAAAAGTTATATAAGCCAGCTTATCCGTCAAACTAAGTAAGATCCGTCGAGTTCGATTCATAAAATGTATATTTTTGGCACCGACTTCAAAAAGTGATTTCATGTAACAATTTCATCGTTTAGTTGTAACCGAGGGGTGAACCGCGACCTAATATGCTGTACACCTACTTCCACTTGTACTTCCAAATATTTCCAAGTACTTGGAAATATTTCTAAGTAATTCCAAATATTTCAAAGTTATTCCAAATATTTCCAAGCACTTCCAATTAATTCCAAGTAATTCCAAATATTTCCAAGTACTTCCAAATATTTCAAGAACTTCTTACTAGACGCTAAAAGGCAAAAAAATAAAAAAACACTTTATAAAACAGGTCAATACGAAATTCCAGATAAGATCAGTATAGTTAGGTTGAGAGAATTAGCTAAAAATCTCAAATACATCAACTGAAGAAGTTTAGATATGCAAAAATTGGGTGATTTTAGTACGACGTTGACAAGTCGCCATCTCTCACTTGCCATGCCATGAGAGAAAAAATGAAAACCATCAAAAGTACCTAACTTTTAACATTTTTCCTACAAAACGAATACCACTTGATACAATTATATTAACAGAAAAATATTTCTTATATCTTCAGTTAATGATTCTCAGTTTTTCAAAATAATTTCAAGAAAATTACGATTGTTATTTAATGAAACATTCGCTTTAACATAAATCGGGATAGGGTTCGCGTGTTAAATATACAAATTTCAATGGTCAATATTTAAAAATTTAATGCCGCAAGGACTATTGAAAAAATTTCTATAAAGGACACTTATAAATATGTGTATTCAAAGTTTTAAAAGGATTGCAAGAAAATCGATTTATTAGGGAACCTCCTTAATGTAAGGGATTGGTTCTCTATGCTATAATGAGGCAACACATAATATATAAATATAAAAATTCAAATTTTCTTAAACTTTGTCTGTGTTTGTGGGGGGTTTGAATAAATTTTAATTAAGCCCCTCTTAACAATTTTGATATCCTCTATATGCCTAATCTATCTATTATTTATTTTATTTATTAGGGCTTAGCTCTTATTTTTGAAATAGAATTTATACTCATTAGAAAAGTAAAAGTACTAGAGTAGACTACTACTATGTAGAAATGGAATGACTGTCGCTTAAGATAAAAAAGGCCATCGAGTGTATAAAATAGATAAATAATTTCTAAATATATATATTTACAAAGCCAAACCCAAGAAGAGGTTAAGTTATAAATATCATAAAATGAAAAAAATTATATTGGAAATCATTAACAGAAATAAAAGCCTTAAATTGATATAAAGATATTAAAAAATTGTAATAATTTAAATAAAAATAATTATAAAATATTATTTCATGGGTTATTTTATTTATAAATCTAAATGATTCTGTTGATCTTTTAGAAATTTTCTTTGCTTGGCAAGAAAGAGATGACAAGAGAAATCTGTCAACATGTCCATTTATAAAGCAATAAATAAATAGTGAGCGAGTAGTAATAATATTAAAGCGACCCACTTGAAATGTGAAGAACAAGTAATAAATAATTGATTTGAAAACTCTGGCTGGATTATTTCTTCGAATTATAGATAATCGTAATTTCTCACTTTTACTTTATTTTTTACTTTACCTTATATAGTATACGGAAGTATTTATCATCTGATGAATTTGAAAAGTAATTCAAATTACTATAATTTATCACGCGGTTGGGGTGTTAAATTACCTAAAATTTTGTGTGTTTGTGTAGACATGTCTGAAATGTGGAGAAAAGTAATTTTGAAGCATGATTTCTTTGTCCCTTTGACTATGTGTTTGTCTATCTGAATACCCTAGGTAACCCATGAATCGAAGTTTGTAGAAGGATCCCATAATATCAATTTTTAACTTACATAAAATTTTGTCAAGGGAGAATGGTGTAGATTTTTGGTGAAACATATTTTAATAAAGTAAAGAAAATTTTAATAATTTTTATAAAAAATAAATAAAACCGATTTCAAAAAAATTAAATGCAACAAATAAAATAATAATAATTTAAAAAGCAAATAAAATACACTAAAAGGTATGAAATAATTATCTTATTTAGTTACAACTAAACAACGAAATATTAACATGAAATTACTTTTTGAAGTCGGTGCCAAGCAAACTATATAAGCGAGCGTACCCGCCAAACCTACTAAGTAAGATGCGTCGAGTGCGATTCATAAAATGCATATTTTTGGCAGCGACTTCAAAAAGTAATTTCATGTTAATATTTCGTTGTTTAGTTGTAACTAAATAAGATAATTATTTCATACCTTTTAGTGTATTTTATTTTATTTTTAAGTTATTATTATTTTATTTGTTGCATTTAATTTTTTTGAAGTGGGTTTTATTTTTTTTATAAAAATTATTTTTATTTTTCTCTTTTTAGTGATGTTATTAATAGTGACTTAATATAATATTTTGTATGCATCTCGTAAGAGAAAGGGTTGGGCGAATGAATCAGAAAATGATATAAATTTATTAAACCAATTATTTTATATGAATTAATGTATACATTGTATTTTAGCTTCGACTCCGGAGATTACTTCTCCACCATCGACTGTCCTTGATCATCTTTTTAGTCCTTGTTTTTAATAAGAGGAAAAAACTAATTAAATAAAAAAACCTCTTTTCTGATAATTATTTCAATTCCATTATTCGTCAGAAAATGATAATAAAATTAAATTCATAAATATAGAAATTCACTAGAAACGTTTGCGGGTTTTAAATGAACGTTTTAAGATTGATTTTTTATAAAAGATTTTATTTATTATAATTTCGATTTTTTCTCATAAGAATTGTATATTTACATTAATTCGTCATTGATCATATCATCAGAACTTGACCAAAAATAATACAAGACCACCCCTAAGGTACCCTAAAACAAAGAAGTTATGCCTAAACAAACATAGCAAAAAAGGTCCAATACCAATGAAAAAAAAACGGAACCAATCGGAAACTAGAATGCAAAAAAAATTATCAAAATCGGTTCACAATTGGCGAAGATATCAGGTAACATAGACACAAAAAAAAATCAGTCGAATTGAGAACCTCCTCCTTTTTTGAAGTCGGTTAAAAATAAAAGACAAGTTGATTATTATCATGACTCTATATACCTATATTTCGGGGTAGAGTTTTCTCTTTTAACTCCTGATGATGGGCTCGAACCCCGAAATATACACTGAAAAAAACAATTTCTTTATGGTAAATATATTGATAGAGTTGAGCATTTTTAATGAGCTCTTATTTATTCCAAAGATATTTTATTTATAATCAATATATATCGAAATCATTCCAAATATGACCAAATTTTTAGCTATTTAATCCAAATATATTATATACTTGAGTGATTTATTTTATTCTATTAGATATCTTCTAATATCAAAAGAATGTCTTGTTTACTTCTAGTAAAACCTCTTCTTTTATATAAATGAATATCTTGTTATCATAAAACGACATGGATTTCCCTCAAATACTGATAGATTAATAGTTAAGATAACTTTGTATTTATGCTAAAGATGTTCCTAAGTCCTTTTAGACGCTAGCGAGGAACAATGTAATTAAAACAAAAAAATGGGGTTTATTAAAATAGTTCTACTAAGGTATCATAAAATAGATGAATTATATATTTTAGTATATAGAAAGTGGCATAAGTCCAATTTTGAAAATTTTGTCAGTTTAAGTTAATGTTTAATAGACTCACTTTTATTTTTGTGAAACCTACCTAGAATTTTTTTTTTAAATTTTTAAAAATTTTCTTTACTTTATTACATAAAATTATGAAAAACTTTCACCAATTCCCTCATTTTGTCCTTATTCACAACAAATAATGAAGTTGATATTTTAAATATTTTGTAAGATGTAAGTTACGGAAATCTTGATATTTGAGCCCAACTCGCACTTGGCTGGCTTATTTATTTCACTGCGAATCCAACATAGGTGTGGAGAATTTTTTTTTCTACATTAAAAAGAGTGAGAAATCCTTCCTAAGATAATTCTAAGAATTTGTTGAAGCATGTCTATTGGTCTCAGTTGTATGAATGTTGTTGGTAATCGTGTCTGTGATTAAATTGCTGTGGGTTAATGGAGTTATATCAGCCAAAGTGGGATCCACCGGGTTCAATAAAACTCCCAGAACAAGATATATTTTATTGGGTCATTCTCACTTATTGGGAAATAAGCACATCTGATCGATCCTAGTTTTGTCAACAATAAGAATTTAGCTTCATGTAGTATAGGACAGTTAAATTAGACAAAATAAGGCCAATCGGTGGAAAAAAATCCCAGAGTTTTGGAAATGGTCTTAAACCTGGGTTAATGTGTGTCAAAAGTCTCCGAGGGTGGGGGTTGAGCTCGAGGAGAGGAGATGTTTAAAGTTCCCTGTTTTCAGTCTTTCGCTTATAACTCGAAAATGGTCCATTTTTTATAAATAACCGTCTTATAGTAAATTAAAGAGGACAAAATTTCACGTCGATTAAAAAAATATTCAAATTGGTCTAGTAGTTCGATTTTTTATGGGGATCCAAAACCCCCCGGTTCACTTTTGAATATCCCAAAAACTCGCACTTTTTTCGATTTTTTCTCATTTTGACCATGAAGGAGCACGTTTTCGACAAAGACCATTCTATACATTTTTAAACTAGATTAAATTTGTTTTAATTCAAACAAAGTTTTATCTTAATTCGAAAAATGGTAACCCGTGCCGCAATGAGGTTGATGTTTTGCAAAAAATCGGAGTTTTTCCTTCATGAAATAGAAAATATCTCATTCTCTAGGAAATTTTGTTGACTTGAATGTTTACTTGGACCACTTTTTTGTTTAAAGTCTTAGATTTATAGATATCCAGCATTTTCCATGACAGGAAATGATCCATTTTTTCAACCTAAATACTTCATTCCTCTGGCGTTTTGTTTTTAATCTGTAACTTGAGTTCTATTACCTGATAACATACAACAATCTGAGAACATATTTATCTAACAAATACAAGTGTTTTCTTCAACAAATTTTTTTTGGTAATTTTGACATATGACATTTTGATATAACAGTAACGTTATATAAAATGCAGAAACATTTTTTGACAAAATCACAAATATATGTATTTTTTAGGTGAAAAATATGAAAATCAATTTTTTTAGAATTATTGTTTGTAATCGTGATGAAAAGAGAGTACTGAAAAAGTGTGGATTTTTATATACGACATTTTGATATAACAGCAACGATAATAAATTTAATTACTTTGGATCTTATGACATAAATCGATATTTAAAAGAGGATTAGAAACTACTATGGATTTAATGGAACATTCAATTTCCCAACTGAATCAGCTTTGAAGTAATTTTTATTGAATAAAGAAAGCCATTTACAAATGTTCAATTGAATGATAATATTTCTAATTCGAAACGGCTTAAACTAGGTATTTTATTTAGAAAATAATTATACAATTTATATCAATTTTTTGCATTTAAGTTAAGGTTACAAAAGAAATTTCCTTCTATTTCGTTTCGGGCTGTTCATTGATTGATAATAATAGTGTAAATTCAAAGGACGGGTTAGTATGACAACTTGTTACAGTAACCTGAAACGTTAACTAGTTCCTCAAAATGAAAGCAACTGGAATTTGTTTACTCAGTTCTTTAAAAAAAGGACATAACTATTATCCAAAAATGATGGATCTGCCCATAACTCGAGTCAAGATCAAATCCTTTTATTACAGGATTAAATTGTGGACTAAGACAACAAGTCCCAATATATTAGGTCAATTTTTTTAAATATAGCTTGAAACTAGTATGACAACTTGTTACAGTAACCTGAAACGTTAACTAGTTCCTCAAAATGAAAGAAACTGGTATTTGTGTACTTAGTTCCTTAATATAGACGTAATTATTAACCAAATGTGATCTGCCCGTAACTCGAGTCAAGAGCAAATCCTTCTATTACAGGATTGAATTGTGAACTACCACAGGAAGTTCCAATATATTAGGTCAAGATTTTTGAATGTAGCTTGAAACTAGTATGACAACTTGTTACAGTAACCTGAAAAGCTAGCTAGTTCCTCAAAATGAAAGCAACTGGTATTTGTGTACTTAGTTCCTTAAAATAGACGATATTATTAATCAAATGTGTTGGATCTGCCCGAAACTCGAGTCAAGAGAAAATTCTTCTATTACAGGATTTAATTGTGAACTACGACAAGAAGTTCCATTATATTAGGTCGAAATTCATCACTGTACTCTTAAGTGTATTCTATTTTAATTTACAATTTTGGCAGGTGTATACTTTTATTTTCTTGGCTGTTGAGAAATTCAAGAGGATTTTGATTCACTTGACTAACTAACGATGACGTGCACCTTTTGTTCCATCCTTTCGTTTTTATTCTTTATTTTTCATAAATATTTATTTATTCTACTTAACTCCCCCATTCTCTCAAAAGCATTGCATTTGTCTGCATGCATGGGCAAAATATTATAATACAATTTCAAATATACAGATTCTTAGAATCCATTAGGCCTACATAATTACCTAAAAATTTAGCTGACTATTTTCACCTTAAAAAGCTTTATCCATCTATCCGTTATTTCAATTTATGGTAAACAAAATATGATTTAGATATATTGATATGAAAGTGTAATTCAGAAAATAATTAACAATATAAGTGATAGTTATTCTGATATTTCAATAGATATTCGGAGAAATGATGTTCATTCAAAAATTTTGACTTAATATATTGTAACTTCCTGTCGTAGTTCACAATTCAATCCTGTAATAAAAAGATTTGCTCTTGACTCGAGTTTCGGGCAGACCCATCACTTTTGGTTAATAATTACGTTCATTTTAAGGAACTGAGTACACAAATTCGAGCTGCTTTAATTTTGAGGAACTATTTAACATTTCAGGTTAATGTAACAAGTTATCATACCAGTTTCAAGCTACATTTAAAAATTTTGATTTATCTATTGTAAACTATGAGCAGAAAATGTTCCATTTTGTCAAGAGACCTTAGTATTTGGGAGCAGGATAATTTATTAAGGCATTTTTAAAATCCGTCTTTGCCACAAACGACAATATCGATAGGCAATTCAATAGCATTTTTTCAGTTGCTGAATCATTTTTTCAAACACTAAATCATCCTCTTCAATAATTTCAAGTTCTATAAAAATAATAATATTAAGATTGGAGTAATTTTTGGAGACGGACTGATAAGTGAATTAAGTGGATATTGATGAGGCAGTCCAAAAAAAGAAGAAGATAATTTACACTATCTTTTTATTCATAAAACCGACGTTTCGGAGGATATTCCCTCCTTCTTCAGGGTTTTGAAAAGTCAGTGATTGGATTTCCTTCACTGACTTTTCAAAACCGAAGAAGAGGGATATCCTCCGAAACGTCGGTTTTACTGAATAAAAATTCACTGCCGCATTGGATTTCCTTCACTGACTTTTCAAAACCCTGAAGAAGGAGGGAATATCCTCCGAAACGTCGGTTTTATGAATAAAAAGATAGTGTAAATTATCTTCTTCTTTTTTTGGACTGCCTCATCAATATCCACTTAATAATAATATTAATTACAATTTGAAAAAGATATTAATATTTTCGATTTTTTCTAACATTCGCTTTCTTCAAGATTATGAGTTATCAGAATTTCTTGAATGCTTTTACAAAATCGAATCGAGGCTTCCTCAGGCTCCAAGCTAGAGTATAAGTATCGCTTAATTATATTTAATTATAATTAATTATTTATTCTATCTTTTTAATCACAAACATCAGTACACAATATATTTCTTTATTCTTTATTTTATATGTGACATTTTATAAATAAAGGATAAAGAAATATGCTACTTACTACAGTTTTAGGATTTGCAAGTTGATAATTGAACGTATAAATGCATATCTTGTATTACGATGCCTATAATCTAGTTTATAGACTAAGGCATAAGAAAGTCTCAAATGGAGGCGAAATGAATCAAAATAAACCTGTTATTGTGTACTTAAAAATGGTTCTCTATTTTCAAGAATAAACTCAATATTTAACATATATCTTTATAATCGTATCTAATATTTGAAATTCACACCTTTTTTATTTAATCAATTTATTTATATATTTTTATAAGTTCGGAATTATTATTAACATCGATTTTTTTTAATTACCTCTAAAAGACATAAGATTAAATTAAGTGATTAAATTTGTTTTCATCATTAAAAATTTCACGAATTTATTAAATTCAGTAGCAATGTCGTGTCTTTAAAAGATTTGGCTTTACCTCTCCTTTTTTATAATCATAAACTTGTTCTTTGGTGTAGTGATAGGATGTATTTAAAAAAAAGAACGCCTACAAACTTCACTAGTACTTACTGACATCACGACATGAATCTAAACATTGAATTCTAAAGAGTAGTAGAGAATTTTAATTTAAGGTGGTTAGGGACTGTTTATCATTTTTATAAGAAAATTCTCAAATTTTTACCATTCAATCATTGATGTATTAAATATTTATTCCCGAAATTTGAAGTTGATCGTCTGTCCCATTACCGAGAAATAAATTATTGAAAATTGTCCTTTTAACATGGAAGTAAATTGACCGAGCTTTTAAAAGAGGTTATAACTTCTATACAAATTATACCATTTTCAACAAATTTATACAGATCAATAATTTAACTTTTATTAATCGAATGATATATTTTTCAATAGATTTGACAGTCTAGTTAATTAGTTATTCATAAATGTAAAAATAAAAATTTATTTGCAGACGGAATATAACAAAAGAACTAGTGTGGAATTCCTGGTCTATTTCTTGAAATCGTTTTTGGGTTAAATAAATGTTTTTATAATGAGAACAAATTTATTTTAATATTATTTTTATTAATATTATCAAAACAAAGATTTTTATTCGAAATTAACCTCAAGATTAACAATTTTTTTATTAAAAAACTTAGTAGATGTACGTTGCCACTCTGCAGAAATACAAAAGATTTTTAGAAGATCAACCAGATAGATAAGCTGTCCCGAACTCCCTTAAAACTATAATCACAGATTCAATTTACTTTGCAGACATATATAGAATGGTGTTGAGCGAGGGGTGAACCGCGACCTAATATGCTGTACACTTGTACACTGTACTACTTCCACTTGTACTTCCAAATATCTCCAAGTACTTTCAAATATTCCCAAGTACTTTCAAATATTTCCAAATACTTCCAAATATTTCCAAATACTTCCAAATATTTCCAAGTACTTCAAAAATACTTCCAAAGAGGTGTACACCTATTTCCAATCGCGGATCACCCCTCGGTGTTGAGTTTCCCTGAAGGTGTTTCTTTGTTCTCTCGTTATGTCTTTTGTAAATTTGTTTTTTCTTGCCATCTTCTAATAGAAATTAATCCTCTTCTCTATTACGTTTAACCACTCACTTGAGCGATAATTATACAAAATTCCAAGCGGTAAAAAATAATTTTATTGCTTGGTAAATTATCATTAAGAATCAATTTATTCAGGCATCCAAATGGTAGTTATTGACCCATGGAAATTCTTTTCAATTCCTTGGAAGATAACATTTCGAGTAGATTTATATATCCGTGTTTGTATAATTGAATTAATCGTCAATTTTAGAAATTAAAAAAAAAAATAGATTAAATTAATTATGATTTCAATTAAAAAAGGAATATAATTAAAATAAGATATTTAGAAATTTTTCTCATATTTACCTAAGGGCGTCTTAAATTTTTATTATCTAAGAAACTGACGAATTAAGGGAGATCGGGACAGCTTATCTATCTGGTTGATATTCGAAAAAATCTTTTGTATTTCTGCAGAGTGACAACGTCTGGCTACTAAATTTTTTGATAAAAAATTTTTTAATAATGAGGTTAATTTTGAATAAAAATCTTTGTTTTGATAATATTAATAAAAAGAATATTGAGATAAATTTTTTCTCATTATATCAATAAAAACATTTATTTAACACAAAAACGATTTCAAGAAATAGTCTTGGAATTCTTCCGTAGTAGTTTTGTTATATTCTGTTGGCTGCAAATAACTTTTTATCTTTCACATTTATGAATAACCAATTAACTAGACTTTCAAATCTATTGAAAAATATATCATTCAATTCATAAAAGTTAAATTATTGATGTATATAAATTTGTTGAAAATGCTATATTTATCCCTTTTAAAAGCTCGGTTCATTTACTTCCATGTTAGATGGACAATTTTCAATAACTTAATTCTCGGCAATGATACAGACGATCAACTTCAAATTTAGGGAATAAATATTTAATACATCAATAATTCGATGGTAAAAATTTGAGAATTTTCTTATAAAAATGATAAACAGTCCCGAACCACCTTAACCAGCTGACCTGCGAATTCGCACATGGGAAGATTGATTCTCATCTTCTCTTCATTTAGTATATTATTATTGGCCTGCTTCTGTCTGTACTGGCAATGTCCTATACTATATGAAATAAACATTTTGTTCCAAAAAAGAAACATAAATTATGGTCCATATGTGTATTTTGAATTTTCCCTAAAATAAATTAGAATATTAGAATATATAGGTATTATGATCATTATTAAAATCGAAAACAATAATAAAATTACAATTCATTTGATCATTGATCATTTGTTCCATCTTTCATGAGAATTTTGTACAGAAATGCCAACAAAATTCGCCGATATTACGTGGCCCGTCCCCTACTCTTTCTGTGGGACTCTCAAAGTAGAAGTTTTATAAACATCGTCCAAGGGACCTAAAGGAGACGATCCACCTAGAAATTCTCCATAAAATTATCCAAGAAATGCTCGAAAGAATTAAAGGAAACTTCACAAATCGCTTGCTGCGGTTTTTGGTCAAAGACGGATACCATTTGACCGATATTATTTTCAAAAGGACTTGAGATAAAATTTACCCTGTTCTAAATTGAATATGGGAAAATAAATTTTAAATATTTAAGGGGTTAAGTTTCACAAATGATTTTATTTGAGTTAATGTATAAATTCTATTTAGAGTGAATTTTATTTTAATATGTTGATATTTAGATTTTTTTAGATGTAGTATACTTAATTAAGGGCCTCGGTTACCCTAAACCTACAAGTGTTTATGTGGGCCAAACATCTCGCAATTTTTCTTTTCGTAAAAGAGAGTATGAATTGAGCATTAAAAATAAAAATTCGGGTGTGTGCTAGAGACCACACGACAGAAGTGATAATTTATATGCCATTTATAATTGTAATATTCTAAAAATATTAAAATTTATTTTTTTATAAAAACATAAATTTTAATCATTTTATTATTTTTTGAAAAGGAATAATTAATATATTTTCCGACAATGATTGAACTGGTACTATACCACAGATCAACCGTGACTCGTGATGTGGCGAGTCACGTTACCCGTGACGTGACTCGTGACGGCTCAATCCCATTTACTGCCCAAGAAAATAAAATGTACATGAGCGCTAAAATTCAAATATAAGATATTAATTTGAGCTTAGAGTTAATACTTCAGCGCCATCTGTGGCTGGAATTGGTACCAACCGTGACGCGTGATGCGTGACGGCTCAATATCATTTACTGCCAAGTAAAATTAAAAGTGTGCAAGGCGCGCCAAAAGAAGTTATCACTTCGAAAATCTTCTACCCTTAGCTCACATTATGTTTAGACAATGCATGGATTCGACTTTGATAACGCCGTCGTTCTTATGAAAATTGATAATACATTCAAACAACTGGTTCCTACTGGTCAAACCTATGAGCAAAGAGACCTTAATTTCCAGAAAGTTTGCATAGGGCTAAGTAATGCCTATTTGTCAATTTTAAATAATGATGATGCCCAAATTTAGCAGCATTTGAATGGCCAATTTGACCATCTTTGACACCCTGTTTGCAATAAAAAAAATGTATTTGATTAAATGATAATTATATTATTAGAGAAATTTGTAACATTTAAATATAATATATTTTATGTCAGATCATTTACACAGGAGTTATCAATCTTGGTTAAATCGTTAGTCTGCCATTAAGTATATTAATTTTTACTTTACCATACAGGGTATGGTCAAGTATTGTAATCGTGCATGAAAAAAGTGGTTTTTTTCCTTCTTTTTTTCAGAAATATCTCAAAAACGGCTGAAACTATTTTGATTAAAAAATTGAGCGAAACCATGGCATTTCTCTCTACAAAAAAGCTCTTATAAGTAAACATCGAAAAAATTATATTTTTTGAGATAATAATTGTTTTGTCAAAATGTCTGTTAGTCTGTTAGTCCGTGCGTTACCAAATTTTTGTGGACGAGCTAGCTCAAAAACTAGTGTGAATATCGAAACCAAATTTCACACCTAGTTTTGGTCCATTGAGATTAAGAGCTGATTAGATTTTGGTGCATATCGACCCAAAATTAAGGGGGGTTGAGGGGGGTTAAAAATTAGTAATCTAGGCCGTTTGAGCAAACTTAACCAAATTTTGTATACATAATCAGTGGACCCCCAGAAGTCTAAAAATGCGAAAACTAACCGCCCAAAATGGGGGGGGGGGGGGGCCAAAAAATGAAAATCTTTGTCATATACCAAACTCAATCAAATTTTGTATACATAATCAGTGGACCCCATGAAGTATAAAAATACAAAAACTAACCCCCCAAAATGGGGGGGGGGGGTTAAAAATTAAAAATCTACTTTGAGCAAACTCAACCAAATTTTGTATACATAGTCACTGGGACCCCAGAAGTCTAAAAATGCAAAAAATAACCCCCCCCCTACATGATTATAAATAATTTTAGGGGCCAGGTTGTATGGTAAAGTCAAGTGTATGGCCACATCAGAACACGTCAGCTTATTTTGATAAAAAAATTTTATTCACTTTTGAGACTGCGCCATATAAGTAATGATATGAGCGATTTTGCAACTATTCCATCACCTATGATCACAAATCAATATTTCTGTAAAATTTGAAGAAAATAGACTCTGTAGAAGTACCTAAAAGTCTAAATTAGATTACAATATTCTACCAATACAGTCAAACAGATTAACATAAAAGCAACTAAACAGACAGAAGACCGGAGGTAAATAAAATCAAGTAACAGTCAAGATTTTTTTTATCTACAACTGGTTTTGACATTGAAAAAATAATCACGTTTTGGATATTTTTAAAAAGACAGCTTGTATTTGACATTGAATTCTATTACAATTTATCTGTTTACTTGGCACAATAGAGAGATAGATGGACAGCCGGAGTGATAGATTGGCTGCAAGTGAACAAGGCGAACTCCAGCCGAAGAGTGGGCAGTCACGCGGGAAGGTCATCATCACTGCTCATCTCTTTCAACTTGCAAGAAGAGGAAAAACGCAGAGATGCGGCACTTACTTTGGCTTTTTCGAAATCTTCATTTCGAGAAACGAATGAGTACCTATAGGAAATAAGCGTTTCACTGAAAATAACTATTTATTTATTTATTTATTTCAGAAAGTATACAAACATAGGACCTTAGGTTCCAACCAGTGTTTATACATAATTTAGCAACAATATTTTACAAAGTTCGCAAAAGAGTTCACCAATACACAGGGGAAGAAGAGAAAAAATAAGCTGACGTGTTCTGATGTGGCCATCCACTTGACTTTAGCATACAACCTGGCCCCTCACTTATATTTAATATTTAATAAAATTATTTATAATCATGTAGGGGAGGAGGGGGGTTAGTTTTTGCATTTTTAGACTCCTGGGACCCACTGATTATGTATACAAAATTTGGTTGAGTTTGGTAAATGGCCAAGATTTTCATTTTTTTGACTCTCCGCCCCCCCCCCCCTATTTCAGGTGGTTAGTTTTTGCATTTTTAGACTCCTGGGGAACCACTGATTATGTATACAAAATTTGGTTGAGTTTGGTAAATGGCCAAGATTTTCATTTTTTGACCCCCCCACCCTATTTTGGGCGGTTAGATTTTGCATTTTTAGACTTCTGGGGGTCCACTGATTATGTCTACAAAATTTGGTTGATTTTGCTCAAACGACCTAGATTTTTAATTTTTACCTCCCTCCACCCTCCTTAATTTTGGATCGATATGCATCAAAATCTAATCAGCTCTTAATCTCAATGCACCAAAACTACGTGTGAAATTTGGTTTCAATATTCACACTAGTTTTTGAGCTAGCTCGTCCACAAAAATTTGGTAACCCACAGACTAACTGACTAAAAGACATTTTGACAAAACAATTATTATCTCGAAAAATATAATTTTTTCGATGTTTACTTATTAGAGATTTTTTGTAGACCGAAATGCCCTGGTCCTGCTCAATTTTTTTAATCGAAATAGTTTCAGCCGTTTTTGAGATATTTTGAAAAAAAAGAAGGAAAAAAAACACTTTTTTCATGCACGATTACAATACTTGACCATACCCTGTATGGTAAAGTAAAAAAGAAGTGCAAGATTAGAAGACATAAAGGAAATAAGAGTAAGGAGTATCAGTTATTTGGATCCATAATATATCAGAAAAGTAAAAGTTATTTTTCAGGTCACATTGTCCCTAACTGAATATTAAAGAAAGGCTTTCATTAAGTAATTTTTGAGATTAATTATTTGATTAATTAAGCGACTATTCAAGCTCTAAGGTATTTTAAAAGAACAATGAATGAACCAAACATAGAAGAAGAATTAGTAAATATTATAATCAGAACCCCATAGTAATCAACATGACCGGCCTTAGCCATTCGGGAGCCCAATATAATTTTCCCACTAAATTAAATATAAATATAAGAATACTAGCTGTCGCTTCACTCCGGGCAACACCTAGCCCCTGGCGGGGAGCGTCTCGTTGCGGACCTTTGGTGGCCCGCTTGCTGGCCAAGGTCCCCCCACCCCTTGACCCAAGCCCCTCCATTCCCTCCACCCCTACCCCTGAACCACTTCCTCTGGACCCCGGCTCCCTGGACCCACTCCACCTGGTCTACAGATTATGTATACAAAATTTGGTTGAGTTTGGCCAAAGCTTGCTTATTTTTTATTTATTTATTAATTATGTAATGTACATAGGTCAGTGTAGACCCTTGTAGTGTACATTCAAGAGAAAAAAGTGACAAATATAGGAATTAACTAGCATTTTTATTTTTTGGCTCCATTTTTCTATGTCTTCATCAATGGTTACCAATAATAACCGAAAAATCAAAAATCTAATGTAGAATGGTTATTCTTCATGTTTTTAATTTTTATATAATTTCATCATTAAAAAAAAGAATTTGAGTAAACAAAAACATGGCAAGAGAATCAGCCAATCACAGATCTTTAATTAATTTAACCCCCATTTTACCCCTTAGAGGTGGATTTTCGTAAAATCCCTTCTTAGCTGACATCTACGCCGTATAAAATACCTCTATTCCAAATTTCAAGCCCGTAGGTCTAGTAGTTTTGGAGATATCGTGTTGAGTGAGTGAGTGGTATTTCGCTTTTATATAGATTATTATGAGTAATATAGAGTGGAAGGCTCCATAAGGAGTATTTTAGCGTATACGAGTTACAGAGCTCTCTGGCGAGTCCAGGGCAAAACCATTGGGCAATAAAATAGCGGAAACCGCTCTCTTAGGGGCAAATTTTGGTGACATTATCAAGAGTAAAAATACGCTTATACAAATATATAACATAAAAGGTATGTATCTTTTATCTATGACAAAGGCTTTGACTGTTCTATGATCTTTGGATATCTCTTAAGAACTAAGAGTTTGCTAAGTCCAGTCGATAGAGAGCGCTTTTTCTATATACGTTAGCCTTCCACTCTATATTACTCTATGGATTATACATATAGATAAATCAGCACAGAAACATTGAACGGAAAATGAAATCAATCAGATTAATTATTATTAATTATGATTCAAAGAGAAATTTCGCAAACTTTTGACAGCTCATTTATCATGTATCATGTTTAGACAAAATTTATTTTTTCTCTTCGAAGGGAAATACATTCTAATGGATCAAAATCACAAGGAAATCATTATTTTTAAAAATAATATCAAATTGGAAAAATCATAATATAATAAATTTCCTTGATTAATAAATTTCATCTAATTGCTAGAATTATTTATTATTTGTATTTCGATTCTAAATCATTAAGCAAAACTTTAAAAAAGAAGTGAGTGTACTCGCTATTACTGTGGTTGATAATTCAAGGTTCATCCAACATCAATATTAAATATTTTTCTCAGAGATTATAAATCATATAGATTTTTTAAGATTTTCTGACATCTTTTTCCATACATAAAATAAATAAATAAATTTCGTCTTTAAATTATTTTAATGTTTTTATCAACTATTAATTTTTACTTTACCATACAGGGTATGGTCAAGTATTGTAATTGTGCAATGAAAAAAGTGTTTTTTCCTTCGTTTTTTCGAAATATCTCAAAAACGGCTCAAACTATTTTGATTAAAAAAATTGACCGAAACCATGGAATTTCACTCTAGAAAAAAGCCCTAATAAGTCAACATCGAAAAAATTATATATTTTCGAGATAATAATTGTTTTGTCAAAATATCTGTCGGGGGGGGGGGGGGGTGTAGGGCCAAAAAATGAAAATGTAGGCTCTTGTACCAAACTGAACCAAATTTTGTATACATAATCAGTGGGCCCCCTGGAGTCTAAAAATGGAAAAACAAACCCCCCATCCTCTACATGATTATAAATAACTTTATTAAACATAAGTGAGGAACCAGGTTGTATGGTAAAGTCAAGTGGATGGCCACATCAGAACACGTCAGCTTATTTTTTTTTTAATTTCAACCTCTATTTTCTGTAATGTTAAAAGAACTTTTGTTAGATTTCAACTCAAATTCACGAAAATCTAATATATAATATCTTTTAAAATTTTAGTTGTTATGCAAATACCTTTGTTAGGACCCCATCGACTTGATTGGGGGCGCACAAAGCACCACACAGCACTCACCTCACGAGAGCCCTAACAATATCTGGTGACCCCGACGTGATTGCAAAGCAAGCAGCCTCTTGACACGCCAGCTAGGTGGATAGAGCCTTGCCCGGCTGACTTAGTCGGTAATCGGCAATCACACAAGAATCTAGAGGGGCCAAATGCCAACCAGCAGCCCCTCCCCTGCACCACACCTATATGAGCACGCAACCTACAACTCTGCACACTCAACAGATTGTTAGGACCCCATCGACTTGATGGGGGGCGCACAAAGCACCACACAGCACTCACCTCACGAGAGCCCTAACAATACCTTTATAATTGTAATATATAACTACATCAGGTACTCTTATAACATTTTCTTTTTTCAAAAAAAATTATACCTATACTTAGGTGTCAGTGGTGGTTGGTGACTTTTCATCCAGAAAATGCCAAATTACCCTTCATTTTTTGAAATTTGATTTTAATCTTCGCTTTTTTTTTGAAAATTTCATCGAATACGGCAGCATTTTCGTTATTTTTCAAATTTAAAATTAGATTTTTTAAATATATATTTTGGGACCTTTACCCCAATGGGACACTGCTTTGTGTGAGTGAGGGTAGGAGTCAGAAATTAAATCTCGTGACTTAAACTCCACAGTCTCTGAAATGGAAATGGACCATCTTCCACAATGAATCAGCCTGTCCTAAAAGAAAATCTTAAATTTCTCCTAATTCTATTGCTATAATCAAGTTATGACTTGTCTAGAGCACTATTAGTTATTTGCGATCTTATATATTGAGAGATGTTAGAAATGCATTAGTCCAGAAATTCTCAATCATATTTATTTATTCCTTTTTTGTATTATTACTATTTTAATAGTTTCTCAGAGAGAACAATTTTTATTTGACTAAAACTTGTCTGGGCTTGTCTTTGACATACTTGAACTGGAAGATATATCTACCAGGCAGAGACTTCAAACCTTCTATCTTTTTTTTTTTTAATGCAATCGAATGCAAGAAGGGGTGCACCAGTAAAGATGTAGCCCCTATGGATCTCGAAAGACCCTTGCATTACCGAAGAGAAGGGAAAGTTGTTTAAGTGAGAGGGTGTAGACGTAGGTGTCTATGCACCCTGGTTTTGAAGGTTTGAAGATCATAGGTGCTGGGAAAGATAGAGGCTGGGAGAGAGTTCCAGTTCCTTGAAGTCATGGGGATATATGAATTCGCGAATGAAGTGGTCCGGCACTTTTCTAATTTGACCGCGAAAGAGTGTTGGGAGTCGGCAAAACGTGTGCTGCGTGCAAAGCATGCTTTGGGGGGAATTATTGATTTTATCTCATCAGAGCACCTGCCGTGATAGTATCTATAGAAAAGGGAAAGGGCGGAGACATCTCTTCGATGAGCCAGCGAGTCGAGGGAGTCGGTGAGGGTAGAATCGTCAATTAGCCTGACGGCTCGTTTCTGAATTGCATCAAGGGTAGCAAGAGAATATTTTGAGGCTCCTCTCCACAGATGAGAGCCGTATTCGAGATAGGGGCGGATTTGGGCCTTGTAGATGGTGAGAAGTTGTGGGGGTTTGTAAAATCGCTTGGACCTGAATAAGAAGCCAATCTTCCTTGCTGCAGATTTCGCCACAGAGGAGATGTGTTCATTCCAAGACAGGTCAGATGCGACAGAGACGCCCAACATGGATAGGCTGTCACACATTTTCAGGGTATTCGAATCGAAGTGAATATCAGGGAAATCTCTATTTTCGCGCCTAGAAATTAGACAACATTGAGTCTTGTTTGAATTGAAGTTAACTAAATTTTGAGAGCCCCATTTATTCAGTTTGTCTAGGTCGAGAGTAATTGAGGAGGCAATATTGATTCGATTATTCGGGAGAGAGGGTTTGCCGTGTAGAGTGCTATCGTCGGCGTAACAATGAGTGGGGTTTGCCGTTTGATCAATAAGGTCGTTTATATAAATAAGGAAGAGTGTGGAGGAGATTACAGAGCCTTGGGGAACACCAGAGTTTGTGGAGAACGATTCAGAAGATGTTCCATCCACCACAACTTTTATACTTCGGTTTGTCAGAAAGCTTTCAATCCATTTGCGAAGTGTTGGTGTGAATCCAAAGGCTGGTAGTTTGGCAAGAAGATTTTTGTGCCAAACCTGGTCAAAAGCTTTGGAGATATCAAGGGCTACAGCGAGGGTTTCTTTTCCGGCCTCTAGAGTATTGTTCAAGGTGTGGGTGACATAGGTTAAGATGTCGCCTGTGGAACGATTTTGTCTGAATCCATATTGCCTATCGTGAATTAATTTATTGTTTTCTAAGTGATGAAGGACGTGTTGGTTTATGACTAATTCCATTAATTTGGAAAGAACAGAGGTGATCGAGATAGGCCTGTAATTAGAGATTTGTGATGTGTCTCCTTTTTAGGAATAGGTGTTACTCTGGCTATTTTCCAGCTTTTGGGGAATATGCCCGACTCGTAAGAGAGTTGGAATAGCTTGGATAAGATAGGGGCAAGTTCAGGGGCGCATTTTTTAATGAGAATTGGTGGGATGTTATCGGGCCTGCGGCGGATTTGGAATTTAATTTATTAATGGCTTTTATGATTATTTGGGGCCTGAAAATTATTTTGCCCATGAGGTTGGTTTGGGGGGTATAAGTGGGCGGGTTAAGCCCTTTGTCATCTAAAGTGGAGTTAGTTGCGAAATAGGATGCTAGTGATTCGGCTTTTTCAGCGGGGGTCGTGGCTACTGAACCATTTGGGTGAAAGAGGGGCGGAAGTGAGGGGACGCGAAATTTCTATTTATTGCCTTGTGTAACGAGAAAAAGGCCCGTTTTCCATTGGGGCAAGATGCGAGACGGTCAGCTATCCTCTGGTCGAATGATTTCTTTGCCTCAGAGATGATTTTTTTGCATGAGTTTCGCGACTTGGTAAATGCAACTCGGTCACATTCTAGCTGTGAAAGTTGCCATTTCTGAAAAGATTTGTTTTTTTCACGGACGGAATCTGCGCATTGTCTACCAAACCAAGGCTTAGAATCCTTGTTCCCTTTAATCAATTTTGAGGGGATATAGGTTTCTAAGCCTATTTGAATTGCCTCGTTAAGGGCGTCTGCGAATTCTGAAGCGTTTTTATCTCTGATGCAGAGTTCATTCCACTGGTAAGCGGCAAAAAAGTTACGCATGTCATTCCAATTAATGTTATCGTTATCGACTAGCCATATTTTTCTGGGGTTGGAGTGGGGTGACGGGGGTTTTGGCAAATTGGCGGAGGTTTTAATTTTTATCAGATTGTGGTCAGATTTACCTAAAGGGGCCGAAATTTTTGCTTCATAGGACGAAGGGTGTGAAGTGATGAAAAGATCGAGAAGATTGGATTTTTCATTGGCTTTGTCTGGGATTCTTGTGGGGCCGTTAATAATTTGTGTGAGGCCACACGCCGTAGAGAAGATTTCAGCGTCGGAGCCTGCGGGGGAATTATGGCTAGAAAATTTTAGCCAATTTTTGTTGTGGACGTTAAAGTCACCTAGGAAAGATATTTCAGAAGATGGAAATTCTTTCAGGATATTGCAATGGCACTCAAGGAGGTAGTCAAAAAATTGTTTGTATCTGGGGTTTTTGGGGGGCAAATATATTATGCAGAAGAATTTAGTTGAATGGCCTAACGTGATTTTGATCCATATGGCATCGAATTCATTGGATTCTAGATTAGTTAAACGCCTACTAGGGATGTCCTTTCTAATATAACAGCAGACCCCTCCTTTTTTTCGAAATTTTGAATGAAGTGTATAGTTTTCGAATTGGTAGTCACGACAGTTAGATTTATTTACGTCAATTATAGTTTCGGATAGGCCTAAAAGAGCAGGTTTTTCATGTTCGAGATGTTGAAATACGTCGTGTAAATTCGAATTGCGAGATAGACCGCGAATGTTGCAGAAATTGATTTTAATTGATGTCATTAGTAAGGAGAGTTTGAGGTGGAAATGAAAAGGGTGACAAGAAAAGTAAAGATAAGAGAGCCGGTAAACCAATTAAAACTCCGAACTTGGATATATTTTTGAATATATTCAATATCAGTGAGCTCTTAGAAATTGGACAGTGGTTTTCCACCGGGCGATTTGAAAAGGTTTAAATCTACCACTTGGATTGATTGTTAGTAAGGGGAAAATTATGAGCTATTTAATAAATTGCTAGATTAAGTCTTAAATTAATTAAAACTAGTTGATGTTGTTAGTGGGGAGAAGAATTATTTGTTATTAATTTAGATACTAGATTTTATAATAGATATATTTTAAATTATAAGATTATTATGTATAGAGATTATTATATAATTATTATAGAACAATTAATATTTAAGGACCGTGCAATAATAAGAAAATGATATTAATAAAAAGAAGTTTATTTAAAAATATATATATACGTATATATTTAAAATGGGAGTACGAGTGAAAAAGTTAATGTAATATATAAGATTTAAAATAAGATATTGGTTGAGTTTATTATAGAATTATTATTGAACAATTAATGTTTAGAAACCGTGTAATAGTAGATTATATAATATTAATAAAATGAAGTTTATTTAAAAATATATATATTATGTATTTTAGAAGATGAAAAAATGGGAATACGAATTAGAATTTAATTTAAAAGTAAGATGAATTGGAATTGAATCAATTTAATATTGAATGTTCTGGATGGAATTTTGGGTAAACGGTTGTTGTCAAAAGGGGCTTGCAAAAAGGTGAATGGCCTGTCAGGACATGTGTCTTGGGAACAATTGTCCTGGCTTTAGCGAAGAAAGGAGATATTTTTACAGAGCTAATATTAGAATAAGATATTTTTTGATATAAATTGATTTAAGGGAGAAAAAGTATGATATTATTTTATTTTTGAATTAAGAATGTCATGCAAATTTAAGATAGAAAGAAGGTAGGTAAGTGGTAATAATTCACGAATTCTCTGTTCGCAATATTTAAAATTTACTAAGTTACTAGTGTTTATAATGGATATATTGTAAATTATAAGTTAAGATAATATTTAAAATTTAAGATAAGATTATTATTTGAATTTATTATAGGATTATTATAGAACAATTAACGTTTAGAAATCGTGCAATAATAAATAAATTATATTAATGAGATGAAGTTTATTTAAGAGTATATATACTATATATTTTAGAAATGAAAAAATGAGAATGCGAACTAGTTTTAAAATTAAAATTAAGAAGAATTGAAATTGAATTAATTTAATATGGAAGGTTCTGAGATAAAATTTTTAAATAGGAATGGAAATATTTAAGTGAGATATAGATTGTCAAAAGAATGAATTATGGTCGGCTTTTGGTTGATGGGAGGCTGGGAAAAAGGTTGAGCGGTCGAATATGACCTGCTATAAGCAAGAAAGGAATATTTCTAGAGAGCTAATTTTGGAAAAAGATATTTTTGATTTAAATTGATTGAAGTGAGAAAAATTATGATATTTTTTTATTATTGGATTAAGAAAAAAATTTTATGAATATTTTCGTGCAAAAAAAATATAAAAAGAAGGTAGGTAAGTGGTAAAGATTCACAGTTCGCAGAGGAGACAAGGAGATCACATGTGTTCACATGTGTACGGCACGGCATCCGGGGCGAGAGTGAGTATCAGCACCCTTTTCGGAAAAATCATTCATTTTAATTGCCCCTTGAGACCATGCAATAATTTTATTTCATTTTGAGAACCAATATACTTTTCAACACAAAAAATGTTTTCTAATATTTGAAATAAAGGGTAATAATTTGAAAATTTAAAGATCCTCCTGAATTTATGAAAATACTCTAAATGTTTGAAATTCTAGGGTTGCTCCCCATCCACAGCATCCATGGACCGCACGCCACTGTTAGGTATGTAGCTGAAAAAAGCATATACTTATGAGCTAGATTTTTATACAGCTAAACCTGCCAAAATATGCAGTTAAAAATGCTGATATATATGCCAGTAATATGCAGAATACAGTGAAATATGCAAATATATGCAGTAAAAAATGGCAAAATAAATTTAAAAATTAAAATTGAAGACAAAAAGGGTATATTTGAAAGAGTGCTATGAAAGAAATAAAATCATAAACTAAGCTATAGGCACCAATTGTCAAATATGTACCTAATTTTATTGCGTAAAACATTGGATAAAATTCTTATTTCATTTAATATATTAGAAAATTCTTAAACTCAAAAAATATTAGGTGCACTTGAATAAAATCAACATAATAAAGTTAATAATAATGTTTCAAAAATGTGATCAAAAAATACTGAGGAGGGGGGGGGGGTAGTTTTATTTCACAGACACGATTGTATTGCTTATATTTTTTTATATTAACAAACTTTTCTTATTGACTTAGAAATAATAAACTAATAAAATAATCCAAATGTTTGACCGGCTAAAATCTGATCCCTACAATAATTTACACACATAAACACTCAATGTCCAAAATGGGCTATAGTTCCCGAAGGTCATTAAAAATAAATAAATAAAGAAATAATTAACAAAGGATCTCAAAAATAATTAAAATTTGATTGTAATTTTGAATAATTTATGTTTACAAATATTTTTCTAAATTATCTTCAGGTTATTATGTCTACGGTCACTTAAAATTGATTTAAACGAAGAAAAAGAGCTCTCCACATCCATGAAAATATGCAACTTTATGCAATATCCGTCAAATATTCATATTTATTCAATATTACTCAAATATGCAATTTTATGCAATATTACTCAAATATGCAAAATATGCAGTATAAAATTTAACTCACAGTATCCTGCATGATTTGGATAGATAATTGATCCCCTAGGTCGTAGGTGGCGGCAAACAAAATATCCAATTGCATAGGAATCCGGTCTCTACTTTTGACTCTAGAGAAATTTGATTAATTTTCTAAAACTTATTATTGATCAAAATCGAAACAATTCCTTTTCCAATTCTTCCAAATCTAGGTCCAATACGAATAATAATCTTTCCACCTATCTGTTACAGATATCATAAATTCAACTTTCGTATTGCTTTTGATTGTTTGTTATTTTCCCCCATTCTTAATTCTAGGTACAATGTTATTCTTACTATATTTCTTTTTCTTTGATGAATGTGTGAAGGTAAAGTAAAGAGAATGAACTTGAATAGTACAAGAGAGAGGAATCTATTCATCATACATTCAAGCCGCTGGCGAAATAGTAGGCTATTAATCAAAAGTGAAGTTTTCTTTCCATGTTCAGTACCTATATAATCTAATATACGATCAATTCAGAGAGATGAATAGTGAGATTTGAATTATACATATATATTCATAATTAATTTTCGTTTAATGTAAGTCAAAATAATAATTTCAATATTCCTACATTTTTTAAATGGCTACTTGCGTGTTGTCTGGAGTGAAATTTTAACGAATATTAACAAAAATAATGATTTTATCTTTTTAATTTTACCTATGAAAATCACCTGAAGGGAAAGTAAAATAAATTATATGATTAAAAGAATAATTTATTATTAAACAATTTAGTGTTTAGAACTATTGAGATGTTTAAATTATTATTATTATTGTTTTTATTTAGGACAATTTCAGATGCCTGAGGGAATAAAGTAAAAAGTGAGATTACTTAGTAAAAGTATAAAAACTATACCAGACTCGGACACTAATCGTGTAATCTAAGTACTTAGTCAATTTAAATAATATTATTTATACATCTATATAATAAAAATGAATTTCTGTTTCTTAGTAAGCGCAGATCTCTCAAATGCCTGGACCGATTTGGCTAATTTTTTTTTAAAATGTTCGTAATAGTCCAATTCAGATTAATACGTAAAAAAAATTGGAAAAGTTCCCGGAAAATTGGAAAATTCAGAAAAAACTAAAAAAAAAATTCAGGCTAGCCAACATAGGGTGCCAAACAATAAAAGAACTAAACTAGCAAAAAACAAGTGTTGGCGGCCCTGTTTGTAAGATTTTTGAGTGTCATTCATTCTCAATAGTTCTAACCACATTATCGTTGAAGAAGAATTTAATACTGCATTTTTACAAAAGCATTTATTTAGTAACATTTAGTATTTTATTTTATTTGATTTTCTCAAATTCTAAATATTTATTTTTTCCAAATAATAAATACAATATGATAATTATTTTGTCAAAGTTTTTTTATGAGAAAAAAAATTAAAAATGGTAATCATCGAGAAATTTTCGTTTTTTGAGAAAAAACTAATTAAAGATAAGTTTGAAAAATGTTTATCTATGTTTTTTAAGTACATTTAAATTGCAGTTAAATAGAATCTTAAATTATATCTATTTAAGACTTATAATAAAACAATTATATTTATTCTCTGTAACTAATAAAACATCAAAAAAGCATTCACGTGGGGGTCCAGGGGGTGAGGGTCCATGGCTAGCAAAAGGCCCGCCGAAGGCGGGCCTTGAAGCTATACTTAATAAAAATAAATAAATTAATAAAAACAGCGACGATCTGCACTTAAATTTTTTTAAATATATTTTTGATGATACTCTGCTTTATTAAACAAAGTTAAGAATTTGAAAGTTTAAATAATGCGCTTATCGCAGGGCCAGAATACTAGCGAGAATGGTCAAAGAAATTTTAACAAGTTCACAGATCCTTCCAGATCGAAGGCCTGACTTGTTTCGGTAGGGAGCTGGTATAATATAATTACAGTCGACTCTCGACAATTCGAACCTCGATAATTCGAATTTTTCGATATTTCGAACTCTTCAGCTGTTAACTTCGGTAAATCGAAAAAATGCTGTATCTAAATACGCTCGATAACTCGAAATCTTTTTCCTAACAAGTGGGTGAGAGAACATTCTATAATTCGAACTAGGCCACTTCCCTCTTTATAATACGAATTTTTCCTAGCAAAAAACTATTCTCAATTTTTTTAATTAGGTATGTTATTATCCATTGCAATGTTAATACATATGTAATTTTTTGTTTTTTTGTCGTTTTTACTTTTTTACTTGAAGCTATATATAAAATCTATGTAAGCTCATACATATTTTCAAAAATATAATAAAAACTAATTAAATTTTTAGGAGTGAGAAATTATTATATTTTGTGATTTTTCGGGTAAACTCCTTTGTATACAAATTATTTTAAATTTTTAAATTTGAATAAAAATGTTTGGAACATTAATTAATTTGTTTTATCATTTGTATACGAAGGAGTTTACCCGAAAAATCATAAAAAATACTAATAAAAACTGTTAATAATTCGAATATTTTTACTTTCATCTTGATAATTCAAACATCATGATAATTCGAACTTTCCTTGTAGTCCCTTGGATTTCGAATTATCGAGAGTCGACTGTAATAATCTAATGAATTTTCGGATGATGATATAAATGATCTTTGAAAAATATAACTTTTTTGGATGTCTAGCATCATGAAGATTAATAAAACGTACTAAAATAAATTAAAAAAAATTAGAAATTTTTTTATTTCTTCTATTTAAAATTTAATAATAATACAAAAACAGTTCTTCTAACATTCAATAAAAATTATTAATGACAACGCGAATTTAGTAGATGCCACTATCTCGTAATTTCTTTAGATATTTAGTCTGTTTCTATCTATATAAGCCGATAGGAATAGATTTTGAAATCTATTTCTTTCAGTAACTTGAAATCGTATATTCAATTTAGAATAAGTCATCCATTACCCTTATCGAATTGTGAAGAAATTAAAAATTAGAAACACCCCACCATCTTAATTTAAAGTATAATTTAAGTGTTTCAATTTAGAATCACTGGACCGCGAAATTTTACAAATATTTGAGTGAAATATTTGCAGAATGGTTCACATCACAGGGTAGACCTGGCTGTTAATTTTGGCACGAGCAAAGTAAAATCAACCCTTCTGACATATAAATAAAAATAATCAATTTTATCTTGAATCTAATAAGTGGCACCCTCTTTTTATTTTCTTAAAAAATTTAAAGTCTGATTTTATAGGCAATTTGAGCTAAATAAACTATTTGAACCAAAACCCTCGACTCAAGATTATTCTTATAGAGGTTTGAATTTTTATTTATTATTGATGTTATATTATATAGTATATGTGTATTTGCATATTTACATGTGAAATATTGTTCAATTTTAATATATGTAAAAAGAAAGTAAAAATATTTTTTGGAAAATTATTTTTTAATATGAGTTAATAAAAGAAGAGGAAAAATATTTTTTGGAAAATTATTATTTACTATGAGTTATTCACTAGGTCACTTGTTTCACTATAATTTTCAATAATTTTTCAAAAATATATGTATTGATAATTGAATGTAACGTAAGGCAGCCCAGAGGTAGTGAGGAAAGAAAAAATTAACACATATAAAATAAAGTGTAATTTATTGAATCCTTCCTCCTTTCCTTTCAAACCGACATTTCGGAGGATTTTTCTTCAGGTTTTCAAGCGGTCAATGATTGAAACAAATAAAATGTTTCCTTTTCTCTCCACAGTAGTGTTCAAAAACTTTCTTCATTTTTAACAAAGGCATAGAAAAACAATTTTTTTTTCCTTCTTTTCTTAATTAAGAAGGAAAAAAATGTTTTTCTATGCCTTTGTTAAAAATGAAGAAAGTTTTTGAACACTACTGTGGAGAGAATAAGGAAACATTTTATTTGTTTCAATCATTGACCCTTTGAAACCCTGAAGAAGGAGGGAAAAATCCTCCGAAACGTCGGTTTGAAAGGAAAGGAGGAAGGATTCCAATAAATTACACTTTATTTTATATGTGTTAATTTTTCTTTCCTCACTACCTCTGGGCTGCCTTCCATTACTTTCAATTAAAATTTCTACCAGTCCGTCTCTCTCCAGAGAAAATTTCGTTGCAAAAAAATATGTATTGATATTGATATAATAATACTAGTATATGTATTGATTAAAAATTATATTTAATGAAATGAATAACACACGTGTTTATATTTTTAAAGGATTTTCTTGAATTGGGCTCTACAAGAGGAATCGTTCTGCGATAACCGAGCCGAGAGTCGGACAACCAACGGGACTTAATCAGTTGTTCCCGGAGAAATGAAGGGAATAGACCAGCCGACCAGCAGACACCATCAATCAAAATACAGGTAGGTTAATTAATTAATTTTCTATCCTTTAAAATAATTAATTGATTTATGGGACGATAATATTATTATTATAACATTTTGTGTAAGTGTGTGTACATTTTAAAGATATTTATTGATAAAACAACTAACAAAATAAATATGATGAAACATGAAAATTAGCTTAAAATTTTCATAAAGAGAGACAGAGGTTGTCCTCTGCTTGATGCATGCAGTTTTTGGAATATTCAAAATTAAGATGAAGTAAGTTATTGGACTAAAAGAATTATTGCGATATAAATCTTTAAGGTATTCTTCTTCTGGGTGACACGTTAGATAGACTTTCCGTGAGAATATTTCCCATATTTGTTTAATTTAAAGAGAGGCTTGATTTCCGTGTTATATTATATTAAATATTTATATTAAAAATAAATATAGATATAAAAAATTAGAAGTAGTGAAGGAAGGTCCTTTTCTTTTCCAAAAAATATTTAAAAATATAACGTGGCTAATTTTCCCTCTTTCCATTCCTATTTGATGAATATTCATTTCTTAAAATTTAAAGTAAAAATATCAGAAATTTTATAAATTAAAGGAGACACTAAAATGTGTGTCTTCTGCAGGATAAATATATTTTTTCAATTTATCCAGCAGAGACTAAAACTTCGAGGGCTTTACTCCCTTCATCAGTCTATTACAATTGATTCACAGGAATTTTCACTAAACAATTTCTGTGAATCAATTGTAATAGATTGATGAAGGGGGTAAAGCCCTCGAAATTATAGTCTCTGCTGGATAAATTAAAAATATATTTATAGAAGACACACACTTTTATCGTCTCCTTTAAGTAATTTCTTTGTTAATATTATTAAAAATCGGTTGATCTGTAAGTCGGTTTACTGACGATAGTTGAACTGACAACGTCATAAGAAAATACTGATGGAATGGTATTTTCTTATGACGTTGTCACGTTCAACTATCGTCAGTAAACCGACTTTACAGACAACCGATTTTTTTCATAAAATTCTTCGTTCAGAAAATCATTTTAAATTTACAAAATACTTGAATAAAATTTATTGTTTAAATTTCTACTCGACTGTTAAAATTTAATTTTTGATTTTATTATTTTATAATAATAAATTTTGTATTGACATTATTTCTTTCAGCAAGTAAACTGAATAAAAGTTGTTGTTCAATTAGTTACTTAATTATTTTTGCAAATTTAATTGTAATTTGTTGTAAAAAAGTAATAATTTTGAATAATTTATTATAAGAATAAACTGTGATTAAATTATTGTTCATAAATCTTAAATTTAAAATTTAAAATTTGGAAACATCATTAAAATTTTTGTAACTGTAGCTTTTAAAAAGCCCGCCTCAATCTTTGTCGCTCGTTCCGCGCTCTCGCTTGCACTTCAAGCCTTAAATGGAACGCCGCAGAGCGAGGTAACGCCGCATGAGTCATGTTTTTTCGTGCGTGCAGCCAGCCGGCTCCATCAAATTATAAGACGTTGTCACGTCAAAAAATTTGTTCCAATTTCAAAAAGTCCCTACATTCTGGTGACCTCCGACATGATTTTAATCGGACAAATAAATAAAATGCTAATTAATGTATGTGCAACATCTCATAATTTATTTTGGTCTAAAAATATTACATATACATACATAGGCAGTCAAAAAAAGAAAAATATTTTTCTTTAATAAACATAATTACAAATTCTTTTCAGATAATACATACCTACAAATTCAAATCATTTCTCTTATTTACCTCATATCTCTAAAACACTTCAATTATTCATAGAAATTTTTATTTTTTGATGATTTTACATTTATTACCTTGATAATTTTAGAGATTTTTATCAAAATAATTTCACTGATTTTACGTTTAAGTTGTTTATTCATCTCATTATCCAGAATTTATAGATCTCTGAAGTTAAAATTATGACCCGTGTTAAAATAATGTTCCGCTAAAGCTGTTTTATTCTCCTTCCGAATTTTTGAGATAATGAAACGTTGCTCATAAATGAATTAAGAATTTTATATAAATGCACTTTTGCCTAATAATTTATATCATATCTAACCCCACCCATTGTTACGCCGACGATAGCACTCTACACGGAAAACCCTCTCTCCCGAATAATCCAATCAATATTGCCTCCTCAATTACTCTCGACCTAGACAAACTGAATAAATGGGGCTCTCAAAATTTAGTTAACTTTAATTCAAATAAGACTCAATGTTGTCTAATTTCTAGGCGCGAAAATAGAGATTTCCCTGATATTCACTTCGATTCGAATACCCTAAAAATGTGTGACAGCCTATCCATGTTGGGCGTCTCTGTCGCATCTGACCTGTCTTGAAATGAACACATCTCCTCTGTGGCGAAATCTGCAGCAAGGAAGATTGGCTTCTTATTCAGGTCCAAGCGATTTTACAAACCCCTACAACTTCTCACCATCTACAAGGCCCAAATCCGCCCCTGTCTCGAATACGGCTCTCATCTGTGGAGACGAGCCTCAAAATATTCTCTTGCTACCCTTGATGCAATTCAGAAACGAGCCGTCAGGCTAATTGACGATTCTACCCTCACCGACTCCCTCGACTCGCTGGCTCATCGAAGAGATGTCTCTGCCCTTTCCCTTTTCTATAGATACTATCACGGCAGGTGCTCTGATGAGATAAAATCAATAATTCCCCCCAAAGCATGCTTTGCACGCAGCACACGTTTTGCCGACTCCCAACACTCTTCGCGGTCAAATTGGAAAAGTGCCGGACCACTTCATTCGCGAATACATATATCCAAATGACTTCAAGGAACTGGAACTCTCTCCCAGCCTCTATCTTTCCCAGCATCTATGATCTTCAAACCTTCAAAACCAGGGTGCATAGACACCTACGTCTACACCCTCTCACTTAATCAACTTTCCTTCTCTTCGGTAATGCAAGGGTCTTTCGAGATCCATAGGGGCTACATCTTTACTGGTGCACCCCTTCTTGCATTCGATTGCATTAAAAAAAAAAAATCAATTTTTGGAGGCGATATTATCTAATAAAGAATTATAACGTTTTGATTGACTAACCTAATAGAATGTGAAAGATTTCAATTTGCCGTTGGTAATAGATTCAAATTTTCTTAGAAAATCATAAGATGGTGTCATCTGTTAAATCCGATGGAATGGATTATTTTTAATTATATGTCAGAAGGGTTGTTAATAGAATGCTAATAGAATGGATTACTCATACTTAAAATCAAAAGTCAGAATTAGTAGATCCTCGATCTTAACATGGTAATTAATAATTATATTTACTGATTTATAGAAAAATTTATTAAAATTTTTCTGTATAAATCAAATAAAATTACCAATTTACCCACCAAAATAAAAGCTATATATTTTATTATATATTCTTATTACCTTAATTATGCAATGACATTAGTTATAAATCCAAAATTAATAACTTTTAAAACTACCTTATCATACCTGTTAGTCTGCCTTCATATGTTTTTCTCATAGTGAAATAAGTTTAATAATTTAGGTAATTTTTGTTCATTACTTAGTACACTGAAAAGCTATTGAATGGTTAATGAGATGAAATTATACACACACCCATGTGTAAAGTGTATATTAATAATCTCGACTTCTAAGCCAACCCTAGCTTTTTAGCTTAAACCACTAGATGACAAAAAAATTGTCAAATACAAACATTTTTTCACTGTTTGAGACTATAGTTACGAAGGCTTGTCATCATCAGTCTTTAATTAGAAATATTTTATTTATTATTTCTCAATTGGGGATTGACTCCATGAGAAATAATAGATAAAATATTTCTAATTAAAAAGACTGATAATGAAGACCAAGCCATTGAAACTATAGTCTCAAACAAATAAATTATATATATACAAATTTATATTTGATATATATGTATGTGTGTGTATGTTTATTTGCATCAAGCAGATGACAACTTCTTTGTTTCTATTTAAGAGTATAATTTGACGTATATGCCTATATATAATATCTATAAGCTAGATTACTCTTTATTTAATATAGAGTAAGTGTGATAGCTTTCAAAAACAAATAAATTATATGATTATTATTTTCATGATATTAGAAAATTTTAGAATCTTTATAATTGAAATGAAATTAAATAATTATTGAGAATAACATTTCCTAGTGATTAATCTCCCGTTTAAACACTCTTTGAATTAGAATGGGGCATCAAATGTGAAGTAGAATGTATATTTGCTATGAAAATCAATTATTTCAACCAATCGGTTCAATCTGAATTGCTCCCCAGGGCTTCAAGGTGGGGTTAATCTAGGATTAAGGGAGTATCATTTTTCTAATAAAACGTTTAGAGAAAATCATTAAATTAGATATTCGAAATCGAATAGAAAGTTTTAGATTAGAGGTATAATCAAATCGATCAGTAAAAATTATTACCAAATATGACGATAATTCAAACCATTTAAATGCAATTGAAGAGAGTAATTAGAGGAAGCACTTTAGTTCGATGTAAACTAATTAGACAAAGTGTGTAGAAAAGATAGAAATTTACAAAATTATTAGGTAGCAAACATGAATTAAAATTTCTCTGTACATTTTCTTAGCTGCAAAAGCATTAGGTTTTATGGCTTGTGAATCTTTTATCTAACCCTCGTTAAAAGATATAGGTACTTGATTTAATCGACAATTTATAAATACGATCTAAACCCCTATAAAGATATCAAGAAATATTTTCTAATGCTTTATAAAGAGTTCTTTCAGATGTCTTTGGTAGTGCTCATATACGAGTAGATTGTTATTTGTCGGAGTCTCACATTGGATTAATTAACAAAAAATTCCCTAGTACAAAATAAGTTCTCTTATAATAAAAAAGGAGCCCCCAAGAAAGCGGGGGCCCTAAGCTATAACTTGGGTAGCTTATACGTAAATCCTGCACTGATAGTCATCTCCTTATAGAAAAATTCGAGTGCTAAAGTTAGGAAGTTCAAAATTTTATCGCATCATTTTTATGGAAATACACTAATTGAAACACCAGAAAGACCTTTCTGCAACTTTCCGTCCTTAAGTTATCTTGGGTTTCCAGAAACAGAAAACAATAAAATTTCCTTTATAAATCTTTTTAAGTAATTGTAAGTAGACACATCTTCACTTGTCGCTAATAAAGGAAAAATTACAGTGAATACAGGCTTAAATGTTTAAAATGGCAGCCCTGTCAATTTTTATTTCTTTATTTATCAATAATTGTTATTTTTTTAATTATCTTATGTTTAATTATTATTATCATTTCCGTCCATAATTTGTATGTTTAATAAAATTTTAATAATTTATTTATAAACAAAATGGCACCTTATTTTTGCAAGTTGGTTTGTATGGTGGTTTTAGTTATGGATAGTTATTCTTAAGTAAATAAAAAAGATGGTGCTGGATTCCAATAACCGATTGTTTGAATTTTCTAATTAATTTGACAAGCGAGTTGAACAAATCGATGTAAGATGGCAGCATTGGAAAATGAATAAAGTTTAAATTCAAATATTTAAAATTTGATGATGGCCAATTTCATCTCATCCAATTAACTATGACTAACCTATAATAATGACAATAAAAAAACATCATTACTCGATTAATTGTAAACCGATGAATAAAATACTTAATATTTTATTAAATAAAAGATAATTTGATAAAACTAACTATTGAGATATAAAGGATTGAATAATTGAGATGTAGCCAACATACTCTATTTTGAGATTCTATATTCACTATAATTTTTGACTACTTTATCTATAGCGAAGCATGGATTTTAAAACGACTATAGATAAAGTCTAGCAGCTATCCGTTGCAGTTTACTGAGATTTAAATTATATTTTCACGAAAACTTTATTATGGCGTAGGGAGTTGGCGACCGAAAATTTTCTTGCTTCGCCACTGATTGTTATATTATTTATAATTTGAATAAATGATCACCTAAAACTGTCTTCCTATTCTTACAATTTAATAGTTTTTGTTACAAATACAATTTTTAAATATATTTTATCATTAATTCTTAAGATATTTAGTAATTTGATGTCCAACATGTGTTGCTTTTACTGCGTTCATTTCCCTCGAATCCTAATCCTTCAAAACTTGTCTCTATAAATATCTTCATTTTCGATCGAACTTTTATTGCTTAAGTTCTCTCACCTCTCCTTTAGAATGTAAGAGTCAATCTTGACAAATAACGTATTTCATCTTTTTATGAAAAATATCTGCAAAGTGTCAATGTTTGAAACTCTTCCTTCTTTCTTGATATTTGATAGGCATTCGTAAAATGAATAATTCAAAAAGACAATTTAAAATGTTAATTCATTTGTCATTTTAATTGAATACTTTTTTTGTTACGAAGTCTCGAATGTTGATAGATTGGCGAAAATCTCCTCGCCTGAAGAAGTGTTCGCCTGCCATCTGGCACATGTCTTGAGTATTGCACACTCATCTTGGTAAAGAAAGAACCCATTGGGGAGACAGCCGGGGCCGAAAGTGGGCCTTCCACTATTCTCTTTCTTCTTGATTACCTAGTATTTATCTCTTATAAAATGTATATTCATTTAATTATAATCAAAAAATGAAAAAGGATGTCAGCGGAGTTAAAAAATAAAATAAAACAATTTTATTTTCCAAATTGTAATGATTTTAATTGAAAATAATCGTGGACGTAAGGGGATCTAATTGCGTTTTATAATTTTGTTTTTAAAAATTAATTAGTGTTAAAGATGCTTTTAAATAATTACGACTATCTTTCTATCGTGCACATCTCTATGGTTAATTGAATAAATATTACCATTCATTATCAATTAATGACCGGACAATTATTATTTTTTTTAATTGATCTTAAGGTAGTTCTTTCACAAATGCAAAAATTCGAGAAGTCTTCGAAACTTGGAATATAAGTCATTAAAAGCATAATAAACACACTGTTAAAATTTGAAGACGATTTACCACACCAAACATGAAATAATTGCAATTTAAAATGGAATTTTTTACATATGGTAGATTGGGAAAGGGTGTGAAAATGATCATTATTTTTTTTTTTTTTCATTGAAGTACACCATGTTGATTAAAAACTAATATTTGTTAGAATAATATATTCGGAGTAACTTAAAAAAAATTGAAATTATTTATCTCGTAGTTTGATAAAAAATAAAAAAAAACATATTTGAGCGATTATTTTTAGTGGAGGGGATATAAGATCAATGGCTTGGAAACGATCCATTCATAGAGAAGATATAGTAGTGTGAGAAGTACAGTCACTTTAAAAAAACATAACCTAAAATTTTAGCACCGTTCATATGTATAGAGTGGTTACGAGGATAAAACTTTTTGTGTGGATTGTCGCGAAAGAACTACCTTAAATTCTCTTTATCTATAAAGTAAAATCAATCAATACATTAAAAATCAACAGAGAAAAATAATGTGTCATTTCGGTGTTTAAATTGCCAGATTCCCCTATTCACACATGCGCAGAAAGGCAAAAATATTTTCTCTGCGTCGTTTCTTAGATCTGGCAACATTGAATTCTTACCGACACTAAAAGACAAAGAATAAAAAAAACTTCATGAAACAGCTCAATGCAAAAATCCAGATGAAAACAGTATTGTTAGGTTGAGAGAATTAGCTAAAAATCTCAAATGCACCAGCTGGAGAAGTTTTTAGATATTAAAAAATTCAGTGATTTTAGTGCGACGTTGCCAAGTCGCCATCTTTCACTTGCCATGCCATCAGAGAAAAAATGAAAACCATCTAAAGTACCTAACTTTTAACATTTTTCATACAAAACGAATACCGCTTGATACAATTATTTTCACAGAAAAATATTTGTCATTTCTTCAGTAAATTATTCTCAGTTTTTCAAAATAATTTCAAGAAAATTACGATTGTTATTTAATGAAACAGTCGCTTTAACATCAAACGGGATAGGGTTCGCGTGTTAAATATTCAAATTTCAATGGTCAATATTTACAAATTTAGTGCCGCAAGGAATATTGAAAAAAATTTCTACTTAAAAAGACACTTATAAATATGTGTATTCAAAGTTTTAAATGGATTGCAAGAAAATCGATTTATTAGGGAACGTCCTTAAGAGGAAGTTTAGGTTCGGAAGTTAGCAAAACGAGATAATTTGATAAAATTATTACAATGTAGCATTGTAATTGGTTGTTATCCGTTTATAGTGTAGATAAATAAATACGGTTTCAAAGTAAGTCTATCTTGCGTATTAGTAAGTGCGTATGTCAGATGTGATACTGTTAAACAAAAAGTATGAAACTCATTGGATCAAATACACATTTTGATATTTTATTTAGACTAATGCAATAAAAATATTTTTTGATCATCAAAATGCTAATCTTATATACATATTTATAGAAAAGAAGTGAGAGCGTTTCTAATAAATTCATTGGAGATCTTCATTGAAAACCCACCGCTATATCTGCTCAAGAAAACCACCAGCGGTTAGTTAACGTCAACATTCTAATCATCTTTCCCGACTTCTATATTTTTATATTTCTTTGTGGTTTATCCATTTAAGGAAGATTTACTGTTTATGGCATAATCATGGCGGGACCGGATTATGGCTCACACCTTTGAAATAATTTTTTTATCAAATACATTTTCGCGATTTCTTTTTCACGATATCTCTCATAAGCTGCTTTCGACTAGAACTACTATTAATATAATATGGATAATAGTAATATAACTAAAGGTATATGGATATGAGTCACCGAGGGGTGAACCGCGATCTCAAATCCTGTACACCTACTTCCACTTCCACTTCCATTTCCAAGTAGAAGACAATAGATGACAATAGATTACACTGATCAACAAAAAATTTTCCCCTTAAACCTAACAATGGATTCAAGTATAGTTTTATACGCTTATTATCATACAATTTCCCTATTTTTTACAACCCGTCAGAGTTTTGAGATATTATCGGTCAAAATGTCGAAAAAGGCCATTTTGACCTATTTTCGAGTCTCAATAAATATTAAACAGCAATATTTGAAATCAAAATATTTTATTTACGTAATACAAAACAGCTTCCTCTTTGATTTTCGAATTACCAGCTCAATTAGAACTCGTGTTATAGCTATAAAACTAAAACTACGTGATTATAAATAATATAAAACATAGATAAAATCATATGGTCTAAGTTTTTTAGCAACTCGAGTTCTAATTGAGCTAAAAGCAAGTGGTAGTTTGAAAACCAAAGAGGAAGCTGTTTTCTATTCAACAAAATATTTTGATTTCAAATATTGCTGTTTAATATTTAATGGGACTCGAAAATAGGTCAAAATGGCCTTTTTCGTCATTTTGACCGATAATATCTCAAAATTCTGACGTTTTGTAAAAAATCGGGAAATTTCATGATAATCAGCTTATAAAACTCTACTGGAATTCATTGTTAGGTTTACGGGGAGAAATTTTTGTTTAATTTTTGTCGATCAGTGTTATCTAATTAATTCCAAAGTAATTTCAAATAATTCCAAAAACGGTATACACCTAATTACAATCGCGGTTCACCCCTCGTGAGTCACTATTATGGCCCTTGCCTTTGCTCTTAGGAAGTATATAAACTTTGAATTTCTAACACTCTTCCTTTAGGCCTTCATAATCTTCTACAATATGTGCGAATCCCAACTAGCAATTTTAGGTTATATAACTGTTATGTTGTGTTGTTGTTTTATAAATGCTCCTCAGTTATTAATAACGCTTATAAAACATCAACATAACATAACAGTTATATAACCTAAAATTATACAGCTATTTTGCTAGTAGGGATGCTTGCAACATGACTGGAATTGAGAAGGTCGTAAAAATCCCAACAAGGTGTCCTTAGGCGGTCACCCGGCTACAGTGACATTTTTAATTTTCCGTGATCATTTGGAAACCGGTGTTTTGAACATACCGTGGCCATTGAGAAGAATATAAGTACAGTAGAATTTCAACTTTAATCGGATCAGAGGAAAATATTTGAAAATATCATATCATGAAGAATTGAAGCTTGTAGTGTTCGGGAAGAATCAAGGAAAAGAGACAATTCAAGTATATCGAAGTGAAAATTTAGATAAAAAAGAATATCGAATTTTTTGCTAAGATTTGACTCAAATTTTAAGGATAATTATTAATTTAATTTCCCTAGAATATGAACCTTGGTATAAATTGCTGAAGTTTTGGGTGGATTTTCTATTCACTTTGGCTTTACTTTTTTCAACTACATCATTTTAATTAAAAAAAATTTCAATTATTTATCTACTAAAAGTTTGTGAATCAAACTAAAAACACAATATTCAAAAATAATTCAAGATTATACAGATACTATATAAATATTTGCCAGTTTTATAACACAGCTAATTGAAGTTATTTTCACAAAATTTACACTTAAATTAAAATTTTCACCCTATCCAAAATAATTTGATAGATATTTTCCTTAGGAATAATCAACAAAAAAAATATATAATAAAATATTGAATTAAAAATAATAATTAGATACCTATATTTAGGTATATTTTATTAAAAAAATAGTATTTTTAAATTAATATTTTTGCGGTGCTCAAAGTTTTGAAAATTATTTTCTAAAAAAAAAATTTTGTAAAATAATTATTCACAACTAATTATAATCTATACTTAATAATAATCGGCTAAACCCACTAATAGTTCATGACAAACAAAATTTATTAAAATTGGGAAATTCAAATTATTAATTTAACCCCACCCCCCACCCTTAAGCGACCCCACCGAAATGACTCTTTTAAACTGGTGATCAAAAAATTTTTAAAATTTACCAGGAACTGTTTTTTGATGGGTACTAAAAAATGTCAAAAAAATGAAGGAAATCAAAAAATGAGATTTTTCATTCCGTCCGATTTGGCGTGGAATGGCCCATTTGTTTTATTTATGTGAAATCTACCTAGTATTTTAATACACTCTTAATTGTCATTTGGCTGATTCTTTATCATAAGATTCATAAGTTAAAAATACTTTTTTGTTAAGGAAAAATGGTGTGGATTCTTGGTGAAACATTTTAAATAAATTAAAGAAAATTTTGAAAAATTTAAGAAACTTTTTTAAATTTAAAATATAAACTTCTAGGTAGGTTTCACAAAAATAAAAAATAAGATGCTTGTTTAGTGCGACTCTATATATATTTCAGGGTATAAGCCCATCTTCAGGAGTTCACAGAGGAAAAAATAAAGACGTAGGCTGTTGATGGAGGAAACCTCTGTGTACTCCTGAAGATGGGCTTATACCCTAAAATATATATATAGTCGTGCTAAACAAGCATCTTATCTTTTATTTTTGTGAAACCTACCTAGAAGTTTATATTTTAAATTTTAAAAAGTTTCTTAAATTTTTCAAAATTTTCTTTATTTTAGATAAAAAGACAGTTTATATTCATTAGGGTGCTCCTAATTTTGGATATTTTCGAATATTTACGCTGACAGGGGCTCATATGGTTCGAAATAAATAAAAAAAAACATCCCCAGTTTCAAATCTCTATCTCAATTTTAACCTACTGCTACGCAACGATTAAGTTTATTTATTTAAATAACAAATTGTGTTTTTGGTATTGAACAATCAATTTTTATTCCGGCCAAAGTAATGATTCAAAAATTTGAAACTCTGTAGACTTTATCCTTATAATAGTAGCTATCCTTCAGAATTTTTACAGATTCGTAGCTATTACAATTTTGGATATACATCTAGTTAAAATATTGCTATATCTTACTATTAGTAAGTTATAGACTCCAAAATTAGAATAGCTAAAAATCTGTAAAAATTCTGAGGATAGCTACAATAGTAATAAGGATAAAGTCTACAAAGTTTCAAATTGTTTGAACCATTATTTTGGCCGGAATAAAAAATTGATCGTTCAATGCCAAAATCCCCATGTTGGGAAACTTAATCGCTGTGTAGTACTAAGTTAAAATTGAGATAGAGACTTGAAACTTGGAGGATATTTTTATTTATTTATTTCTAACCATATGAGCTCCTGTCAGTGTAAATATTCGAAAATATCCAAAATAAGGAGCACCCCGATATTCATCATAGTAAATAAGCTGACGTGTTCTGATGTGGCCATCCACTTGACTCCACCATACAACCTGGCCCCTCACTTATATTTAATATTTAATAAAATTATTTATAATCATGTAGGGGGGGCGGTTAGATTTTGCATTTTTAGACTCCTGGGGCCCACTGATTATGTATACAAAATTTGGTTGAGTTTGGTAAATGGCAAAGATTTTCATTTTTTGCCCCCCCCCCCATTTCGGTCGGTTAGATTTTGCATTTTTAGACTTCTGGGTGTCGACTGATTATGTATACAAAATTTGGTTAAATTTGTTCAAACGGCCTAGATTTCAAATTTTTAACCCCCTCAACCCCCCTTAATTTTGGGTCGATATGCACCAAAATCTAATCAACTCTTAATCTCAATGGACCAAAACTACGTGTGAAATTTGGTTTCGATATTCAGACAAGTTTTTGAGCTAGCTCGTCCACAAATTTGGTAACGCATAGACTAACCAACTAACAGACATTTTGACAAAACAATTATTATCTCGAAAAATATAATTTTTTCGTTGTTCACTAATAAGGGAGTTTTTGTAGAGCGAAATGCCATGGTTTTGCTCAATTTTTTTTAATCGAAATAGTTTAAGCCGTTTTTGAAATATTTTGAAAAAAAAGAAGGAAAAAAACACTTTTTTCATGCACGATTACAATACTTGACCATACTCTGTATGGTAAAGTAAAATTCTATTAAGAAATTTAATTCTATAGCTGGATGGCATGTTTGGTTTGCTGACAATTATTTTGAGTGTTGTTGATTTTAATAAAATAAACACGTAGGATGTTGATAGATGTATGGTACCTTGTTCATAATAACTGCTCGAATCTTGAGCATCGAAGACGGGATGAGAAGCCGTTGTGAACAAATCTGCTTGCCTCAACACTCATCAATCGCGATGCACTGACAGTCCGACTGACACACGGACAACGTGTACGAGGAACGTACCAAGAGAGAGTGCCGTGTCTCTGGGTGCCATGGTGCCGTATGCCGGGAGAAAGCTCTGCCTGCTCTACATTCCCATCATCTTGTCCCTCCTCACATACATCTTCGATTTCACGTGCATATCAATAGATTCATCGGGTCCAGTCAAGATGAAAGTGTTTGGACTTTCCTCCAATGTCAAGTGTACGCGGCTGTCGTTTTTTTATTTTCGAGGACGTTAACCCCTCCTGTGCCAATCCATTTCACCCAACTGTTTAAGTTAATTAACTATACAAGAGGATACATATAACATGTGTTTTTACTTTTAGTCAAGTTAGTCAATCGCTTAAAAGAAGAAAGTATTTTTTTACAAGTCACTAACCCCACCATTTATGAACTTGGCCCACCGGGAGTCTCGTGTGTTGAATTTAGCCTAAAATTCGCGATTTTTTGCTTATACGTAGTTAGAAATGTCTGAAACGTAGAGAAAAATAATTAAATTGAAAGTTTTTTTGCCAAGAGTAGAAGAATTTTTATATATTGAAGGGGACAATAAAAGAGTGTGTCTTCTGCTGGATTTATAAATTTTATTTATTTATAACGAGACTATAGTTTCGAGGGCTTTGCCCTCTTCATCAATCCATTGTAATAGACTTATGAAGAGGTGCAAAGCCCTCGAAACTATAGTCTCGTTATAAATAAATAAAATTTATAGTTCAACAGAAGACACACTCTTTTATTGTCTCCTTCAATAGAAAAATAATTAATTGAAAAGTTTTTATTTTGCCGAGAGTAGCAGAGTTGTTGATTCATAAAGAGAAACAAAAAGGGTTGTCTTTTACTTGATGCAAATAAGCATGCATATATATGTATATATATTATTTATTTGTTTGAGACTATAGTTCGAAGGCTTGTCCTTCATCATCAGTCTTTTTACTTTACCATACAGGGTATAGTCAAGTATTGTAATTGTGCATAAAAAAAGTGTTTTTTTCCTTCTTTTTTTCAAAATATCTCAAAAACGGCTGAAACTATTTTGATTAAAAAAATTGAGCGAAACCATGGCATTTCGCTCTACAAAAAAGCTCTAATAAGTGAACATCAAAAAAATTATATTTTTCGAGATAATAATTGTTTTGTCAAAATGTCTGTCTGTGCGCTACCAAATTTTTGTGGACGAGCTAGCTCAAAAACTAGTGTGAATATCAAAACCAAATTTCACACATAGTTTTGGTCCATTGAGATTAAGAACTGATTAGATTTTGGTGAATAACGAGCCAAAATTAAGGGGAGTGGAGGGGGGTTAAAAATTAAAAATCTAGGCCATTTACCAAACTCAACCAAATTTTGTATACATAATTAGTGGGACCCCAGAAGTCTAAAAATGCAAAAACTAACCCCTCCCTTACATGATTATAAATAATTTTATTAAATATTAAATATAAGTGAGGACCCAGGTTGTATGGTAAAGTCAAGTGGATGGCCATATCAGAACAAGCGTCAGCTTATTTAATTATAAATATTATTTTTCATGGGGCCAGTATCGCGTGGACATTGAAAATTTTTTGTTCTTCCTTAGCCTAAAGTCAGTTAGAATTTAAAAAAATGGTATTTATAATTAATAAAGACTGATGATGAAGGCCAAGCCTTCGAAACTATAATCTCAAACAAATAAATAATATATTTACATATATATAGTATACATATTTGATATATATGTTTGTATGTTTATTTGAATCAAGCAGAGGACAACCTCTTTGTTTCTCTTTAAAAATAAAAATAATTAACATGTCAGAGATTTCAAGTTGCCGATAGAAATAGATTTAAATTTTCTTAGAAAATCATAAGAGATGGAATGGATTATTTTTAATTATATGTCAGAAGGGTTGTTTTTCACCTCTTCGGAATCGAACCTGATTGCCAATAACAGCAACCATTTGTCTACCATGTATGACGCAGAGCCAAGTGGCCCGGATTGCTGTTATTGGCACTCGGGTTCAATTCCCGAAGGGATGAAAAACAACCCTTCTGACATATAATTTAAAATAATCCATTGCATCTAATCTAAGAGATGATACTGATTATGATTTTCTAAGATAATTAACATGTCAATAACCCTACTATTTATTAATACTTTGTACGCTAGGCGAACATAGTCCGCCGGGTGTCTGGATTATTGAATTTTGTCAAAAATTCGCTATTTTTTTTGCTTGCTTATAATTACAAATGTCTGAAATGAAGAGAAAAATAATTAACATATCAATAACTCTACTATTAATACTCTATACGCTCGGTGGACTTAGCCCACCGGGTGTTTGGATTATTGAATTTAGTCAAAAATTTGAGATTTTTTGTTCATTTGCAACTAGAAATATCTAAAACGCTAAGAAGAATAATTAGTATGCCAATAACTCCATTATTAACAATATTTACGCTCGCCAGGATTAGCCCACTGGGTGTCTGCAGTATTGAATTTAGTCGAAATTTGCGATTTCTTTGATTATTTGTAATTAGAAACATCTCAAAGGCAGAGAAAAATAAGTTTCAAGTATGTTTACTATACATCTCTGTGTGTGTGTGTGCTTGGATTTTGATATCCACAATAACTTAAGAATGGAAGACCGTAGAAAGTTCGTTAAATAAATAAATAAATAAATCTTTAATACTCGACCTGCTTAGAGGCACAAGTCCTCGGTGGCTAGGTCAACAAAACATCAATACAAAAAATTAACAATTAAGAAACAAGGAAAAACAATTAGAAATGTATGCTCATTAACAAATAACATGATGATAGATTTTCATCAAAAGATAAATAATTCCGAGCAAAAACCCGATACCAGCAGCAAACGACGTATTAGCCATCCCGGCATTTACCATAAGTTTTTAAGGAAACCTGGTCAAAACCTTAACAAGGGTGCCAATATTTTATACACGGTTTCCCAGAAAATATACTCATACTTTAACTACCTATTCATATATTATACGCCTAACTTTTATTTGAGTACATTTTTTGAAATCTTTATTTCAAAAACAAAATGACACCTTTTTTATTCCAATCCGATGTCTAGAACCTGAAATAAGTCAAGTTTAATAAAAAGAGAGTAAGTGGCTCGATTTTTTTTCCGCTTTACCGCATTATTGTATTATAATATTTACTTTTATCTTCAGAAATTCCATTTGAAATGTGAAGAAAAGATGAGAAATATTTGCAATCGAAAAAAAAATCAAATTAATAAAAAGCAAAAAGAGCCTCATACTAATAAAATGGGAAACGAAATTTCTTGCATGAGGTTTCTTTTTACCCTCACGATACTAAAATGTAAAAAATAAATAAAATTAATACTTAGCACCCCCTGACCATTTTTTCTTTTAATCACTGGAAACATTAGTATTTCATTTTATTTATATTATCTTCCAGATTCTCATTGTCTGTTTGTATATGAGCATATCCAATCGATTGTAAAGTCCACTAGATTTTTTTCCAATTTAAGATAAATTTTCATTTTTAATCATATAGTCTTTAATTGTATACATTTATTGTTGCACTCATAAATTTTTTAACGCCGATTTTACTCAATTTCATATTTTTTCAATTCAATTAATCTACAAAAATTCAATTCCATCCCCTGTCCAATTTGACTGTTTAAATCTTCAAACCAGTGTATTTACTTGAAAAATGTTCAGATTGAATAAAATATCATCTAAAAAAAAGATTAATGAAGACTATATAATTTAATAAAGTTTTTTTAGTTATTAAAATTTTATTAGAAAAAATTATTAAAATTGTCCAAAGACAGAGTGTCAATTCCGTCCCCAACATAGTTTTAGTATTTAACTTGACTTACCACTGCAGTTGTCAAGAGAGAAACTATTGCCAGTTGGTGAGTTGGTTTGTTAATGGCAACCATTGGTGTTAATTTTATTCATATGGTAACACAGAAAAATGACTTATAAATGCATTGATTAATTGTGTGGTTCATAATTGTCATTTCCGTCCCTGCGATAACAAGTCACTTAAAAATATTTATTTAAAAAAACTTTCTAGTGTTTTTTACTTTTAGTGAATTGTAACCAAAATTGTAACCTTCTATATTTTTAAGCCAGTCTCTGCCTATATTACCAAATCAAAATTCTCTAATGTCAATTCCGTCCCCTTGATTGTCACACCTGAATGGGAAAAATCATAAAAAATTGAAAAATATTTTTTAATTCATGACCATTATTAGAAATTGGTCTATAGATAGTTGAGCCACAAAACTATATTATTATTGTTGGGGTCGATAAAGTTATATTTTCCAAATTTTTAGGTAAAAAAAATTCAAAATAAGTTGGATTTACTCATATGTTTATGTAGTATTTTGCCATTTATTTCTATGAGACAAACATGGTAGTATTCCCTCCTCGAATACCATTAATCTTTAATATATGTTTCACCCAACTGAGTATGTTAATTAACTATGCAAGAAAATATATCATTATAGACAAGTTCGTCAATCGCTTTGAAGAAGAAAGTATTTTTCTAAACAAGTCAATAACCCTACTATAAAATACACTTAAATGAATTACCGGATTACTATTAATACATTCAAAATTAATTAATACAATTACTAAAAACATTTCTAATAACTTAAAATAAATAGTATATGCACGCTACATTATTTTTAATTAAAATAAAAATCATTAAATAAGAAAAAAAGTAATTTATTTGTAATTTAAGTATTATATAAGTTAATAAAATTCCTATAAATTGAAATTCTTTAATTTAAAAATTATTATATAATTTTCAGCCTTTTATGGTACTCCATGTAAAATGTCTGTGTATAATATTTATCGTTGGATAGAAAAACTATAGTTATAGTAAAAAAATTGAATAAAATATAAACATGCTGGGGCCACTAAGTTAAGGGGGTTTATAATTTTTATAAGAGAATTCTCAAATTTTTACCATTGAATCATTGATGTATTAAAAATTTATTCCCGAAATTTGAAGTTGATCGTCTGTCCCTATACCGAGAAATAAATTATTGAAAATTGTCCTTTTAACATGGAAGTAAATGGACCGAGCTATTAAAAGAGCTATAACTTCTATACAAATTATACCATTTTCAACAAATTTATACAAATCAATAATTCAACTTTTATGAATCGAATGATATATTTTTCAATAGATTTGACAGACTAGTTAATTAGTTATTCATAAATGTAAAAATAAAAAGTCATTTCCAGCCAACAGAATATAACAAAAGCACTATTGTAAAATTCCAACTCTATTTCTTGAAATCGTTTTTGTGTTAAATAAATGTTTTTATAATGAGAAAAAATTTATCTCAATATTCTTTTTATTAATATTATCAGCATGGAGCATAGCCATGTACGGGTGTGAAACCTGGACAATTGGAAAAGCTGAGAGAAAGAGATTGGAGGCTTTCGAAATGTGGTGCTACAGAAGAATGATGAATATCAAATGGATGGATAAAATTACAAATGAAGAAGTTCTTGGAGGAATCGGAGAAAGAAGAACCTTGTGGAAGAGTCTGAAGAAGAGAAGAGGTCAGATGATGGGGCACACACTGAGACATGGGGGACTGCTTAGGGATATCTTGGAGGGGGAGGTGGGAAAGAAAAGGGAAGGGGAAGACCCAGATTAGAATATTTTAACCAAATAATTGGGGATATGGGATGCCAGACATTTAGAGAGGTTAAACAGCTGGCGGGGACAGAGTCGAGTGGAGACGGATTGTTGCATCAAACCAGTCTTAGGACTGTATACTCAATGATGATGATAATATTATCAAAACTAAGATTTTTATTCGAAATTGACCTCATTATTTATTCTTTTTTTATTAAAAAATTTAGTAGCCAGACGTTGTCACTCTGCAGAAAAACAAAATATTTTTTCGAAGATCAACCAGATAGATAAGCTGTCCCTTAAGCCATTTCACTGAAATACTTTTTCTTTTTCTTTTAAGATATTAGGTATAGAGGAAAAAAACAATTTATCGATGTGAGGGAAATAAATATATTATCAAATATTCAGCATTATTGACATTTGCAAAATTTTCTATACTTGTATTTTAAATGAAATGACTTGAAAGATACCAAAATGAACCAATCTTTATAATTAATTAGTGTTGTTATCGTCCGTGCTAAAAAAAAATCTTATATGGCTGGTTATTGAGCAATTGGACTTTGAAATAATTGTAAGTTAAATTTTTAAAAGTTGCAACGTTTCGTCGTATATTTTTCAACTTCTTCGGGCAATCCACAATACAATTTTAGGTTTTTCACTTCAAATTGAACATTTTACAATTTAAATTGAACATTTTAAAATTTTTATTTTATTTATAAAATGTTCAATTTGAAAGGAAAAACATCTACAACAATTACAAACATATGAAATTATCAAATTATCAAACAAAATGTAAACAAAATTTCATAAAAAAATAACTTTCAAGCTCCTCGTAAGTAATATATAGTTCATTAAACCTTGTCGATTAATTGTCAATTGATTTTATTTGTGATCGACATGGTCTAATGAACTAAATATTACTTACGAGGAGGTTAAGCTTAAAAGTAAATTGTTTGATGATTTCATGTTGTTATAATAGTTGTAATTGTTTTGTAAATTGCCTGAAGAAGGCAAAAAAATACGACCAAACGTTGCGACTTTTAAAAATTAACATCCAATTATTTTAAAGTCCAAGTTTTCAATAAACAGCTTTATTATAATAATAATAATTATTATTATTTTTTGAAAAAATAATATATTCTAAATTAAAAAAACCTTATTTTTTCTCTTACTGATTTTTAATTGATTCTATAATTTTTAAATAAACCTGATCACATTATATTTTTAGTACACTTTCGATAGAAACTTAGTATTTAATAGAAACTCTAATAAATAACATTCGTTTAAAAGTGACTGATGATATTTCAATAAATTTGTTTTATTATGTAAATCCATTCAGTTGGTTAAAAATCAGGTTTTTCATGTTTAATTAGTTTTTTGTATGAAAAGAAAAAACCCACATAATGAATCAATCAAGGGAAACAAGTAGTTCTTATTTTTTAGACATTTCACTAAAATGTCAGCCTAGTGAATCTATTTGGAAGAATTGAGTAAAAGTAATCCTAGTCATTTGTCTGTCATCGCCGTCAAATTTATCCTAATTAATTATTAGAAAACATATTTCAAAGTGAGATATTTAATTCTTCTTATTACAAAATACGTAGGTATTCTTAATCAAAATATTAATACAATAAACAAATGGAGAAAAATAAACTGACGTGTTCTGATGTGGCCATCCACTTGAATTTACCATACAACCTGACCCCTCTTTTATATTTAATATTTAATAAAATTATTTATAATCATCTAGGGGAGGGGTTAATTTTTGCATTTTTAGTCTTCTGGGGGCCCACGGATTATGTATCTATACAAAATTTAGTTGAGTTTTGTACAAGGGCCTATATTTTCATTTTTTGACTCTACCCCTCTCCTTTTTTGAGCGGTTAGTTTTTGCATTTTTAGACTTCTGGAGGTCCACTAATTATGTATACAAAATTTGGTTGAGTTTGGTACAAGGGCCTAGATTTTTATTTTATGGACCACCCCCCGCCACTTTGGGCGGTTAGTTTTTGTATTTTTAGACTTCTGGTGGTCCACTGATTATATATACAAAATTTGTTTGAGTTTGCTCAAATAGCCTAAATTTTAATTTTTAACCCCCCTTTCCCCCTTAATTTTGGCTCGATATGAACCAAAATCTAATCAGCTCTTAATCTCAATGCACAAAAACTACGTGTGAAATTTGGTTTTGATGTTCAAACTAGTTTTTGAGCTAGCTCGTCCACAAAAAATTGGCAACGCACAGACTAACAACCGGACTAACAGACTAACAGACATTTTGACAAAAGAGTTATTATCTCGAAAAATATAATTTTTCCGATGTTCACTTATTAAAGCCTCTTTGTAGAGCGAAACGCCATGGTTTCGCCCAATTGTTTTAATCAAAATACTTTTAGCCGTTTTTGAGATATTTCGAAAAAAGAAGCAAAAAACCCACTTTTTTCATGCACTATTACAATAATTGACCATAGCGTGTATGGTAAAGTAAAAATATTTTTTAATTTAATTAGCTATCTAATTAATTAAATGGTGAATTTATGGAAAGGAAGCCTAAATTATGACAGCACTTGATGGGAACGCCTTTATTTAGACAACCACAACAGACCCTAGCACTATGAATGATCAATGAGCCTTCCAATACATTTATTTATAATTTATAAATGTTATCACTACCAAGTTACAAAAACAAAATTTGTTGATTTGTATTTTGTATGGTTCTACATTCATTTGTATTTTATATATGGGAAGAGAGTTGAAAATTTTTTAATGACGAGGAGCACTAAATTCCAAATCGTCACTAAATTATAAGTTTCACTAACAAATCTTTCAAAATCTGTTGTTGAACAGTAAATAAAATGTATATAATTTTTCTTAAACTTAAAGATTAACTGTTTAACCTCCCACACCACTCGTGGCTATGATTTTGATATTTTGTAATTTTAAGTAAAAGTAAAAAAGTAATTGTTATAAGATTGGAGTAATTTTGGAGATGGACTGATAAGTGAAGTTGAGTGTATATTGATGAGGCAGTCCAATACAAGATAATTTATACAATCTTTTTATTTTTATCCATAAACCGACGTAATTGTTATATATGTGTAGGGGGCGAGATAAACTTTTTACAATTCATCCCGGCGCGAGCACACATTTGTAGGGCGCTGGTTTTGCCCCCTTCACTCATAGGGGTGAAATAACACACGTATTTATTCTTTAATATATATTTATTAACATAAAGGGGTTGTACATATTCGTGTCTAGGGGGTCATCGTCAAAACATCTTAAAACATCGTTAATTAATACATCGCTATTGGTTACTTAAATCAACAACCATCTTTAAGCAAAGCCCGTATTCACCTGCTATCAAATCGACAAGCATGTCATCTTAAGCGGCTCTCGCTTTCAACTAACTGACTTCCAGTTGCAACTCATACACATACACACATGCATATGAGTGTCACAATATTATTTATTACCGAAAGCTTTTAGCAAGGACAAAATGGCTTGTAGATCAAGAGCCCACGACGGCCAGACCTTCGTTATTTTATAAAAGCTGAAAGTTTTTCTGTGCATGTTCCCTATACAGGTAAGAACGACCAGCGACTATAGAGTTTGGGTTGTGGTTACAGGTAATAAAGGTGTATAAAATAGTACTTTAAATTTGTTAAAGTATAAAGCTCAATTTTTTATATTTTCTTCGGGATAACTTTAGAAATCTCGTCATCCATTGCCGGACACTTATGTCAGTTGCTACCCCCTGCCAGACACCCCTAAACTCAAGCTTGAGTGGTTTGCCATAAAAGAATTTAGTCTTTTTGATTTTAAGTCGATTCTTCCACGTTTTCAGTAGAGGTTGCCATTAATAGTCAAAACAACAAAAATGGAATGCAATAAGGTTATTCCTCTAGTATTAGATAAGAATCGATGGTTATTTTTGATTTTAAGTCGATTCCTCCATGTCTTCACCAATGGTTATCAATAATAACCGAAATGTCAAAAATCTATGTAAAAACCATTAAAACTGTCTGCCTATTGAGGTAACATTTTTTTATAGGTAGCCAAGTAACATATAAAATTTATTATTTATTATTGGTTGATGAGTTGAATGAATTGTGATAGAAAAAAGAATATTGTTTGAAATGTTTTTTCTCGTAGTAAAAAATCCTGACAAATAAAGTTTAATAAATGAGCCACTGAAGAAGTTGCAAAATAGCAACGAAACGTATGGCATATATTAATCAAAACTTGTATTTAATTAAATTTAAAGTCTTGTCCAACTCCCTACGATTCACTTTAATTATTAATCATGGACACGAATAATGAAATATATAAAATTTATCTTTTATATTATAACGAAAGTATAATTATAATTTATTAAAGTTTAGGGGTGTCTGGCAGGGGGTAGCAACTGTCATAAGTGTCCGGGCAATGGATGACGAGATTTCTAAAGTTATCCTGAAGAAAATATAAAAAAATTGAGCTTTATACTTTAACGAATTTAAAGTACTATTTTATAAACCTTTATTACCTGTTACCTGCCAAAGTAACCACAACCCAAACTCTATAGTCGCTGGTCATTCTTACCTGTATAGGGGACATGCACAGAAAAACTTTCAGCTTTTATAAAATAACGAAGGTCTGGCCGTCGTGGGCTCTTGGGCTATTGCTAAAAAGAAAGAATACGGCCGCCCAGCCTAGATAGACAGCTGGTAAACACATGTATGATCTTAAACTGAAATTAAGAAAATTCACTTAATTAAATACTTAATTAAACAATTAATTTCCCACATATGTTGCAGTAAAAACCCGTTTTTAGTAAGAACGGCTTCTTGCTAGTTAAAACGCGTTTCACTGAATACCTTTGTGGCAACTAGAATTTACTGATCTTAGTTGAGTTTGGTTCAAAGGACTAGAATCTTCATTTTTGACCTTCCGCCTCAATTTGGGTGTTTATTTTCAAAAAATTTTTAAACGAAAATGTCAAAAATTACATCCTCTACAACTTTGCATCTAACTTTTAACATTTTCGTTTAAAACTTTTTGAAAATAAACACTCAAAATGAGGCGCAAGGTTAAAAATGAAGATTCTAGACCTTTGAACCAAACTCAACCATCATCAGTAAACTCTAGTTGCCACAAAAGGTAATCAGTGAAACTTGTTTTAACTAGTAAGAACCCGTTCTTACTAAAACGGGTTTTTACTGCAATATAAATAATAATTAATATATAATTCTATTTATTTTTAGAATTTTCAAAACCAAAATCGAGTCTCAGTAATTAAAACAAATAAATTTAACCTTCAGTGCAAGTTTTTTTGACCTTAAATATAAATTATTTCTTGATATATTTAGTTTATACCGTGAGTTGTATTTTGAAAAAAATCCACCTAATTTTCAAAAAGAGATACTCAAATTTTCGGGTTAATTATTTTAATAAAATTTCACTTTGCCTAAAACTTTTTTTTAATAGTTAAATAATTTCGATCTCAAATGATTATCGATCCAGAGTCTGAGATTACTATTTTTCGAGGAGTGATCCGCGATTAGAAGTAGGTGTACACCTCTTTGGAAGTATTTTGGAAGTGTTTGGAAATATTTGGAAGTACTTGGAAATATTTGGAAGTAATTGGAAATATTTGGAAGTACTTGGAAATATTTGAAAGCACTTGGAAATATTTGAAAGCACTTGGAAATATTTGAAAGCACTTGGAAATATTTGGAAGCACTTGGAAATATTTGGAAGTACTTGGAAGTACATGGAAATATTTGGAAGTACTTGGAAATATTTGGAAGTACTTGGAAATATTTGGAAGTACTTGGAAATATTTGGAAGTACTTGGAAATATTTGAAAGCACTTGGAAATATTTGGAAGTACTTGGGAATATTTGAAAGCACTTGGAAATATTTGGAAGTACTTGGGAATATTTGGAAGAACTTGGAAATATTTGGAAGTGCTTGGAAATATTTTGAAGTACTTGGAAAAATTTTGAAGTAGGTGTACAGCATATTAGGTCGCGGTTCACCTATCGCTATTTTTTAATTCCTACATTCAAAGGATTATAATTTTTTCACCCATAGAATCTTCAATATTTATATACAAATTTCTTTTAATTAAAAAAACCTCAAAAATTTTAATTATTTTCAAATGCGTTAAAACTAAATAAATAAAGCACTTTTAGTTAAATTCTATTTACCGGAAATGCAAATTTGTCAGATGTTTATTTAATGAAGGAGAATTAAATTCCATGTCTATTGACAGATGACTCATATGTAAATATTTATGCAAGCGAAAAATGCACTTCAATTAAGTTTTCCTTTGGTATTTAACTTTTTTTTTAATTTTTTTTATTTTCAAAACAAGTAATTTTACTTGATTTCAAACTTATAATTTACATAAATTTCAATTTTATAATTTTACTTCGAATTGAAAAAACTTGTTTTATTTAGTAATGATAAAACTTAAGTACATTTAATAAAATATTAAATTACTCAATAAAAAAAAACAGCTTGTTAATAGGCTCTTAATACAATTATTAAAGACAAGTGTGATTGAAATCATAGGCAACCTGTTGGTTCCATTTCAGGAACATAAATCTAATGAGCGAGAGTATGATATATTTTATTTATTTAATTCATTCACTTTCATATTATATTAATAGAAAAAATATCGATAAAACACCTTAAAATGCTTTCACCTTATATTTTAACGAAAGTGAATGGAGAACCAATTCAAGATAGAAATATATAAATAAAATTTTATCAAATGAAAAAATAAAACCCATTTCAAAAAAACTAAATGCAACAAATAAAATAATAAGAACTCGAAAATAAAATAAAATCCACTAAAAGGTATAAAATAATTATCTAATTTAGTTACAACTAAACGACGAAATATTAACATGAAATCACTTTTTGAAGTCGGTGACAAAAATATACATTTTATGAATCGAACTCGAGGGATCTTTCTTAGTACGTTTGGCGGGCACGCTTGCTTATATAGTTTGTTTTGCACCGACTTCAAAAAGTGATTTCATGTTAATATTTTGTCTTTTAATTGTAACTAAATTAGATAATTACTTTATAACTTTTAGTGCATTTTATTTGATTTTATTTGTTGCATTTAATTTTTTTGAAGTCGGTTTTGTTTTTTTATAAAAATTATTTTTATTTTTAGCATTTTAGTGATGTTATTAATAGTGTCTTAAGGTAATACCTTCCATGGATCTCGTAAGAGAAAGCGTCGGGGAATGAATCAGAAAATCATGAAAAAATTCAATTCATAAATATAGAAATTCTCTCGAAACGTTTGCGGGTTTTAAGATTGTTTTTTTATATAAAAGATTTTATTTATTATAATTTCGATTATTTGCTCATAAGAATTGGAGATTTACGTTATTTCGTCATTGATCATATCATCAGAACTTGGCCAAATTAATATGGGACCACCCATAAGATACCCCCTTTCCAATAAAAAAAGAATCGTCGAAATCGTTCCACTTGGCAAAAAGTTCTCCCTAAACATACATAAAACAAATAAATAAATAAATAGTTAGTATCTTGACTATCTTGGAGCTATACTGATCCAAACGCAGAAAGAATCATTAAAATCGGTTCATAAACAAAGGCCTGAACAAACATAACAAAAAAGGTCCAATAACAATGAAATTTATATTTTTACCAATCGGAAACTAGACTGAACCCAATGCAAATAATAAAAATTGATTCACAATTGGCGAAGATATCAGGTAACATAGACAAAAAAAATCAGTCGAATTGAGAACCTCCTCCTTTTTTGAAATCGGTTAAAAATAACATTAATAAAATATAAATACATCTCTCTTTCTTTTTTTCTCTTCCCATAAATAAATAAATATAAATATATTCATAGCCAACGGCATGTTGAAACTAACCAATCCCCAAAATCTCGAAAGTTAAGCGACATGTGGAGCGGAATGGTCAGTGACCGCCTAAATCCACACCGTGTGTTGTTGTTATTGTCTAATTCAGCGATTCTTAACAGGTGGGCCGCGTTAAGTATATAGGGGGCCCAGAAAATATTATCATTTTTTAAGTTTTTATATCTTTACAAATAAAAAAAAAATATGTTACTAGTTTCTATAAGTGATACATAATTATGTGAGTGAGAGATCAATTTAATGGCATCTCAATATTCTTAAACATGGTTAAACTAAATGAAAACGTTGAGCCCATAGGTAAATTTGGCCCAAACAGACAGACAGACAAAATTATAAGTTGAATAAAACCGTGTAAATATTTTTTATAATTTTAGGTTTATAATTTTTATACTATTAGCAAATATACCCACTTTCATTTGCAAATATACCTATTTTTCAAGAAATGTGTTTTTCCTGACAATCTAATACACTAAATTTTATTATGCAAGTAAATCAACACAACATTTTTTCCATACTACTACTACTATTCGTTATTTCCTGCCAACTCCTAAAACCCTTATACGCTTTAAAAATCACTCTCATATATTGATAATTTTAATATTAATTTATTATTTCTAAATTCCAGTTCCCGGTCGAATTCAGTGGCTAATCCTGGGTTGCAAGCGAATCTCTCTTAGTCAGCTTCATGAGGCTTCTCAATGGCTCCCAATGTGAGTTTCTATTTTACTTATTTCCTCTAATCCTTAAGGGCCTCTTACCACACTCCGCTTTTTAGCCCCCCTTGCTTGTGCGAACTTGTTTAGTGAAGTCAAGACGCTAATAACGTTACTTGGTCTAGCGCTAATCAGTTGGCACAGGTATGAGTGCTTGCAAAGACCTTTAGACCTAAGATTTCTCATATTAACTTCAAATATTTTTACTTTATCCAATGCGAAGCATGGGGAAAGTATTGTAATCGTCCGCGCGGCAAGCTCGACTTCAAAGGGTCCTCAGGTAAAGACTACGGAACCCGTGGACTCAATTAAGGTCACAAATTGAAGTATTCAATTAGATTGAATTTTAGCACGAGACGGTTTTGCCAAAAATTACCTGGGATCTCGTCGAGATGCTAAAAAGAGCCATTTTTTTGGAAGTGCGTGGGGATGGATGTATGTGTGTGTGTTATCGTTTTTTTCGTCCACGAATTTTTCCACACCGTTGTACCGATTGAATTGAAATTGAAAACCTACCAGTATTTTAACAAAATGAAGCGCTGATTAGTTTTTGGTATATATCGGTCCACAAACATTAGTACTTTATTTCGGTACTTTTTTAGTTTTTTCTAAATATCTTGAAAATGACATGACCAATTTTGATGAAATTTAATAACTTTTAAGGAGTTCGGTGTTGGTTCTAGGTGAAACATTTTAATATAATTATTATCATTTCCGTCCATAATTTAATTTATAATTTGAAAGTTTATATTGGGAAAATAAGGACAAGTTTTTTATGTGTGACTTTTTTATTTATCCACCAACGTTTCGTCGACTTTGCCGACTTCTTCAGGGCTTCAAATAGTCATGTCACACATTCGTTTAAATTTTTCTCATCTTCTCACCTTCAATGGTAACGAAGGTGAGAAGAAAATTTAAACGAATGTGTGACATGACTATTTGAAGCCCTGAAGAAGTCGGCAAAGTCGACGAAACGTTGGTGGATAAATAAAAAAGTCACACATAAAAACTTGTCCTTATTTTCCCAATATAAACTTTAAAATTATAAATTTTAATATAATAATAAAACTTGAGTAAGATGCGAGGTAGGTTTCACAAAAAGGGATTATGTTTATTTTGAAGAAAAGTTAGTTTTTTTAATTTTTTAATATAAAGTTCATGCCTGTATCCACTATTTCATCTCGAATTTTCGTTCGAAAATTTCTAGTTGCGCTGCGTGTAGTATTTTGGCCAAGTTTAGATGTATGACTTTGAGGTGTAGATTTATTAGATATTTTCTAAATCTACACCTCAAAGTCATACATCTACACTTGGCCAAAATACTACACGCAGCGCAACTGGAAATTTTCGAACGAGAAATTCGAGATGAAATAGTGGAATACAGGCATGAACTTTATATTAAAAAATTAAAAAAACTAACTTTTCTTCAAAATAAACATAATCCCTTTTTTGTGAAACCTACCTCGTATCTTACTCAAGTTTTATTATTATATGAAATTTAATATCCTAATTAAGTACCTTGGGGACCATAAAAAAGGTTAAATAAAGTTTTTAGTAAAATTATATTTTAAAGTACTTTACTCTAGGGTAATATAGTACTTTTTTAATTTTTTATTTTTAATTCCTTAAAATTTATTCATTTGATCGTTTAAATATAGCTCATTCAACCTAACTTAAGTAAAAATGGTTAGGCTTCTCGCTGTCAAGCTTGAGTTGTTTGCCATAAAAGAATTCAGTCTTTTTGATTTTAAGTCGATTCTTCCACGTTTTCAGTAGAGGTTGTCATTAATAGTCAAAACATCAAAAATGGAATGCAATAAGGTTATTCCTCTAGTATTAGATAAGAATCGATCGTTATTTTTTATTTTAAGTCGATTCCTCCATGTCTTCAGCAATGGTTATCAATAATAATCGAAGCGTCAAAAATCTAATGTAGAATTGTTATTCCTCAAGTAATAGATGAGAATCAATCGCTATTTTTGAATTTAAATCAACATGGACTGCAAATAGCAAGTGATATCTGATTAATAATAATGGAATAAACATATTAATATTTCAAATGAATTTGGATAAAGTTTAGCAACGATTCGTTGCAGTTTATTTTATATTAATTTGGATGTGTATTGAATAACATATCACTTATTATGTTAGTTGTAAATCTTGCGATTGTAATTTCCGCACCCAGCCCGCCGGGCGCTTGGGCAATTCTAGCAGCATCAATGGTACTTTTCACAGAGAGCATTATCACTCTCGGCGAGCTTTTTTACTGGGAATTCTTTTTTATATAATTTAATAAAATTATTTATTTAAATAAATTAAAAAAATGAAATATTTTAAAGGAAACGCTTTTTCCTAAAAATTAATATAACATATTATTTGTATAAAAATAAAGATTTGAGCATCTTTTTTTTACCTATTATGCTGTACACCTACTTCCACTTGTACTTCCAAATATTTCCAAGTACTTCCAAATATTTCCAAATACTTCCAAATATTTCCAAATACTTCCAAATATTTCCAAATACTTCCAAATATTTCCTAGTACTTTCAAATATTTTCAAGCACTTCCGAATATTTTCAAGTACTTTCACATATTTCCAAGTAATTCCAAATATTTCCAAGCACCTACTTCCAAATATTTCCAAGTAATTCCAAAAATGTAATAAAAGTATAATATTATTTAATTTTATTTATTTTCTTAGAAAGACGGACTGGTAAGCGAAATAAGTAGGTTATAATGAAAGGCAGTCCAAATTATTTAAATTTTTTTATTCAAATACTGACGTTTCGGAGACCTTTTCTCTCCTTCTTCAGGGTAACGAATAGTTATCCTAGTAGTACAATGTTTCAAACTATATAGTAACTATACACGGCTATATAGATTCCCGAAAACTATATAGGCACTATATAGTTACTATATAGTTTGAAACATTGTGCAGTTAGGGTATTGATGGGTCATTACCCTGAAGAAGGAGAGAAAAGGTCTCCGAAACGTCGGTATTTGAATAAAAAAATTTAAATAATTTGGACTGCCTTTCATTATAACCTACTTATTTCTCTTTGTCAGAAAAAATTTAATTCGAGCAAATTGAGGGTTGTTCCGTACCTTATATCTTCCAATATACTTTAGATCTCAAATTCGATTGATTTTGACAAGGAGAGAATGAGTGAAATTGTGAAATTTTTGCATAATTTTATACATATCAAAAAACGAAAGTTTCAGCATTAGCCCGGATAACTTTTTAACAATTGGTTCCACTTCCAGTGGGGGTCCTTTCGACGCCAATGTTAAATAAAAAATATTATAACTATAACTTAATTTTTATAATAGTTTAAGTCTCTATCTTATGCTTTGGTGAAGTTCCAATCACACATTAGCGAGCAAATTTTTGAAAATAAAATTTTTAAAAATGTAAACATTTTCTTAGTCTTATGGAAAATTAAAATCTTGACACTTTTTCTTGAATTATACTACTATTAGTTGAATAGATTAAGTTAAAAAAAGCTAAAAATTAGCTTTTTGAAACATGCAGGTTTCTTTTTTTGCAATAAAATATATCATTGACCGAAGAATTTACTTAGATATTTTCTTTAAAAATCACATAAATGCTCTAATTTGGATGTAAACATTAGCAGTAGGTATAAATACATTGCCAAATCATACAAGACTTATTATTATCAGCTGATTTGAATAAATCAAACTAACTTTTGTATTTAATTATTTTTTTATAATTGTTTTTATTTCAAACATTTACGGCTTTCATACTAGTTATTTTTTAATTCTATTTTTACTTTACCATACAGGGTATGGTCAAGTATTGTAATCGTGCATGAAAAAAGTGGTTTTTTCCTTTGTTTCGAAATATCTCAAAAACGACTGAAACTATTTTGGTTAAAAAAATTGGGCAAAACCATGGCATTTCGGTCTACAAAAAAGCTCTAATAAATGAACATCGAAAAAATTATATTTTTCGAGATAATAATTGTTTTGTCAAAATGTCTGTTAGTTTGTTAGATAGTCTGTGCGTTACCAAATTTTTGTGGACGAGCTAGCTCAAAAAACTAGTAGGAATATCGAAACCAAATTTCACATGTAGTTTTGGTGCATTGAGATTAAGTGCTTATTAGATTTTGGTGTATGTCGATCAAAAATTAAGGGGGTGGAAAGAGGGTTAAAAATTAAAAATCTAGGCCCTTGTACCAAACTCAACCAAATTTTGTATACATAATCAGTGGGACCACAGAACTCTAAAAATGCAAAAACTAACAGCCCAAAGGGGGGGGGTGTAGGGTCAAAAAATGAAAATCTTGGCCCTTGTACCAAACTCAATCAAATTTTGTATACATAATCAGTGGGCCCCTCAGAAATCTAAAAATGAAAAAATTAACCACCTAAATGGGGGGGGGGGGTCAAAAAATGAAAATCTAGGCTCTTGTACCAAAATTAACCAAATTTTGTATACATAATCAGTGGACCCAGAGTAATCTAAAAATGAAAAAACTAACCCCCCTCTCCTACATGATTATAAATAATTTTATTAAATATTAAATATAACTGAGGGGCCAGGTTGTATGGTAAAGGCAAGTGAATGGCCACATCAGAACACGTCAGATTATTTTATAATTGTTTTCATTTTAAACATTTACAGCTTTCATACTATTTATTTTTTAATTTTATTATTTTTCATTTGTATTTTAGCTTATTTAATTAAATATTAGATACTACACTTCTTTTGACTCAACTGTAACGAAAGAACCTCCTTAACAGGCAAACAAAATTATCTATAAACATCTCATATTAAGCATAAGACAATCTTTTTGATCTAAAATAATGAAATGCCCCCTTAGGATACTAGTACCTGGAGGCACCGAGCGATGCTCGGTAACCCCTGCCCCCCACCCCCTCCCGAAACCATACACCTCGCCCCCAACACTGCACCCCACCTCCTGAACCCCCACATCCACCCCCAACCCTGACCCAGTTTTTGCATTTCTATCTTTCTAATGGTCCACATATTATGTGTATATTTGTTTACTCGTACACCAATTTGCCCACATTCGTTCATATTGATAAACATTATAAATTAATAAATAATAAAATAATAATAAAAAAAAATAATCGTATAGGATCTGAAATAAAAACATAAAATTAAAAAAAATGTGTGCCTCTCGAGACACGTGATAGAAGTGATAACTTACACTAACCAAATATTTTTTCCGGAAGACAATTTCAACGATAATTGCCCGGAAAATAGAGAATTGAATTTTTAATTTTAATTAGAAGAGTGGAGGGGGGGGTGGCCAAGAGATAATTATTAATATATTTAATGTTTCTGGATTTAAAATTAATTGTTGTCTTTCTTTCAGCTTAATTCATTATACATATTTCAAATTTGCCTCGCCGCAATTTATTCAATTAATTCTATTTATTAAATACATAGCTATATATAATATATTCAATTATTTCCATACTTATAATAAAGTCTAATTCAAAAATATTCATTTTAGTAAAAGTAAAAAGCAAGGATTTTTAAAATAGTTCATTGGTCCAATGCTAGAGTGTCGGCCCCGAGTGCAAGAGGTCCCAGGTTCTAATACTACTTCCGCCGAATCAATTTTTTTTATTGAGATTTTCATCTATCAATAATTACTTTAATTAAGAAAAAATCAATTAAGATGAATTTTGATGAGGTCCAGACCTAGCCAGATCGTTTTTTCATCCTCGAAACTTGTTAAAAGATTTTGTTTCATCAAAATCTGTAGGGCCGTTTTCAAAATAGAACCAAGATACAAATATATAAATAAATAAATATATATATAAATAAATATAAAATTTTTGCTCATTTAATAAGAGTAGATTATTATTTAATTCTATTATTTTTCATTTGTATTTTAACTTATTTTATTAAATATTAGATAGGTACTACACTTCTTTTGACTCAACTGGAGCGAAAGAACCTCCTTAACAGGCAAACAAAATTATCTATAAATATCTCATATTAAGCATAAGACAATCTTTTTAATCTAAAATAATGAAATTGCCCCTTCAGACACTTTTATGTTTATTTCAGAAAGATTCCAAGAGGCGGCGTGGGGGCTGAAAAGAGGAAATGCCAAAATCCAGTATATATTATAATGATGATTTATAGTTAAAATAAATTAACCTTGACCATTACATCTATATAATAGAAAAATTAAGAGGCGTCAGAAAACTAAGAAAATTAATCGAATTCATTTTTTATATCCTACCTGGTCCACGGGCCGACAGGAACTTCCAATTTATTCTAATTTGGAACTATGAAAAGTTTCTAAACCTTTAATATTGATAAATGAGGACCAGTTCGATTCCCATAATAGGAAAACGGTATTTTCAAATAAAGCGATTAGGAAGAATTAATTGGACCAATTAATAATCTCTTACTTTCCGTCTCTTAAAGATATTATCTTCTACTTCTGGAAAAGAAAAGTTATTTTTAATTAACCGACTTCAAAAAAGGAGGAGGTTCTCAATTCAACTGAATTTTTTTTTGTGTCTATGTTACCTTATATCTTCGCCAATTGTGAACCGATTTTGATGATTTTTTGCATTGGATTCAGTCTAGCTTCCGATTGGTAAAAATATAAATTTTTTGTTATGTTTGTTCAGGCATAACTTCTTTGTTTATTGTTTTTAAGGAATTTAGTGTTGGTACTTGGTGAAACATTTTTTCAAATTATTGGATAAAAAATACTTGGTAGGTTTCACATTAAGATATAAAAATAAAATGAATTTATTTTTGGAGAGTCTTTAATCTCGATATATATATTTCGGGTGGCTAACCCATCTTCAGGAACAACAGAAAGTAACTGTTATTGGATAAAAAATACTTGGTAGGTTTCACATTAAGATATAAAAATAAATTCGTTTTATTTATTTTATGTATGTTCAGCGAGAACTTTTTGCCAAGTGGACCGATTTCGATTATTCTTTTTTTATTGTAAAGGGGGTACCTTAGGGGTGGTCTCGTATTAATTTGGTCAAGTTCTGATGATATAATCAATGACGTAATAACGTAAATCTCCAATTCTTATGAGCAATTAATCGAAATTATAATAAATAAAATCTTTTAAAAAAAATCTTAAAACATTCATTTAAAACCCGCTAACGTTTCGACATAATTTCTCTATTTATGAATTGAATTTTATTATAATTTTCTGATTCATTCGCCCGACGCTTTCTCTTACGAGATGCATGCAAGGTATTATATTAAGTCACTATTAATAACATCACTAAAAAAGAGAAAAATAATAATAATTTTTATAAAAAAAATAAAAAAATAAAACCGACTTCAAATAAATTAAATGCAACAAATAAAATAATAAGAACTCAAAAATAAAATAAAATACACTAAAAGGTATAAAATAATTATCTAATTAAGTTACAACTAAACGACGAAATATTTATATGAAATCACATTTTGAAGTCGGTGTTAAACAAACTATATAAGCGAGCGTACCCGCAAAACGTACTAAGTAAGATCCGTAGAGTTCGATTCATAAAATGTATATTTAAATTAATACAATTTAATATTGATAAATGATGACCAGTTCGAATTCCATAATAGGAAAACGGTATTTTCAAATAAAGCGACTAGGAAGAATTAATTGAACCAATTAATAATCCCCTACTTTCCGTCTCTTAAAGATTTTATCTTCTACTTCTGGAAAAGAAAAGTTATTTTAAATAATCGCTAATACTCTTTTCCATCACTTGATATTTTAAAATTTCGTTCTCTAGAAAGTGAATCCAATCGTTCGTTTCTTTTTGATTGATCTAGATTCAAATTTGAATTGATAATATGCTATTAGTACATTCACGTAGGAATATTTTATATTTTTAATGATAAATATTTTTATTTTACATATTCATTTTTACTTGAAAATAATTTGATTCAAACTGTTTGTTTGTTATGCAGCATGAAAAGTGAAATTGAACTAATTATAAGAAAGAATTTTATAATACACGAATAGAACTTATAACAATTTTATGAATATATATATACATATAATAGTAATTTTTAATAACACTAGGAATTAATTAGGACTAACCATTTAGCAGATACACTCATCAGAACATAATAAAGTAACAACAATTTTATCTCATGGAATAGAAATCAGATTCAAACCATAATATACTTATTTAATTACTTTTAAGAGATAGGTGTTGGTTCAAGGTGAAATATTTTTTAAATTAAGTAAAATTACGAAGTCAAAAAATTCAACTCATTTTAAATAGTAGATTATATAAAGAGTTTGAAATTTATATTTATGTTTGAATATCGCAAAAAAAAAAAATAGTTTTTAACCCTCTCTAAAAAGCGACATTGATACAAAGGGGGGACCCTTATCAACTTGATTGAGAAATTCAATGGAAAAATAAATATTAATTTTGAAAAAACTAATCTCATTTTAAATAGTAGATTATATAGAGAGTTTGAAATTTATATTTATGTTTGAATATCGTGAAAAAAATAGTTTTTTAACCCTCTCTAAAAAGCGACATTGATACAAAGGGGGACCCTTATCAACTTGATTGAGAATTTCAAGGGAAAAACAAAAATGAGTTTTTATCTGGATATATTTCGGGTTGTCAGCCCATCTTCAGGAGTTTAGTTTTCTAACTCTTGAAGATGTGCGGACAACCCGAAATATATCCAGATAAAAACTCGTTTTATTTTATGTTAATCCTAACTCGTAATTTTACTTAATTACTTATTTAATTATTTAGAGACTGTTAATAAGTGATTAAAATAATCTAAAAAAAAAATAAGGAAGACACAATTCATGTTTATTTTACTTGACCATACACAGGGTGTGGTCAAGTATTGTAATCGTTAATGAAAAAAGTTTTTTTTTGCTTTGTTTTTTTAGAAATATCTAAAAAAGGGCTCAAACTATTTTGCTAAAAAAAATGGAGCGAAACCATGGCGTTTTGGTCTACAAAAAAAGCAGATTCTTTGAATTTTCTTTTTAAATTCGAATTAGAACTTATTTCAATTAATTGATTTTCTTGGAGGCCTGTTATGTCTGTAACATTTACATGAAATAGGTTCATAATCAAATTTTCTATGTGGTCTGGGTTTGGAAAATAATCTCGAAATGAGGACTTCAAGGTCTCGAAGATGTTCAATAATTTCACTAGTTTATAATTTAATTTTTATTTTGTCCGTGGACCCCCTGAGATAGGTCCGTGGAACCCAAATTGGGAAACCTTGAGCTAGATACTTGAAATTTTAAACATAGCTGAGAACTGGATGAGAATTCAGGTACCGCGCGTTTTCAGCCTCCGACAAAGCATCCCCCGACAAAATATACAAAGGACAAAATATCTCCCGACATAATATCGTCTGACAAAATATTCCCCAGTATAAGGGAGAATACAAAAGAGATTAAGTGAGAAGCTTATAATTATAGTTTGATTGGCTGTTTGATTTTCAATGTGTGTTTGATTAGGAAAAAATGGGAGCCCCAAACACACCCCGTCCGACGATTGGCTGGTTCGGTTTTCAATGTGTGTATGATTAGAAAAAAATGGGAGCCCGAAACACACCCCGCTCGGACTAAACTTTCGGAGGTTCGGTGAATATATAATACTAACCGAAACGGAGTCGATTTGCATTTCTGATAAGATTCACGCGGGGAAGGGTTATTTTGTCATGAGATATTTTGTCTGAAGGATATTTTGTCGGGGGATGTTTTGTCGGGGGATGTTTTGTCGGGGGCTGAAATGTCGCAGAATCGAGAATTCAATGTTTATTGTCTATCTGTTTGTTTCTTTGTCTATCGGTTCAAATTTTGATATCGATTTAACGCAGCTTTACTGCAATTCCCTTCAAGATAGCTTACATTTCAATCCTAAAAGCATAGCACTTGCACACGCTACAGGCGTTGACATATTACAAATATTATTTTCGCGCGAGTTTTCGAAATTTTAATATATATAAGAAGTATTGTTTTCACTCAAATTTTCATTTACTTGTCAAAATTTGTAATCTATAAATCATGGGGTAAAGTTACCAGGTTTTTATTAACTCGCTTTCTTGTCTGCCTGATCGGTTCAAATTTTGCAATCAATTTTAAACTAACTTCCATTTCATGGTTGGAGTTAGTTGGTTTTATCAAATGTTAAACAATTATTTTTACAGTTAACAAATATTTTTAAAAGTTTTTTTTCTTGCAAACCCCTTAAAAAAAACCACTCGGGCCCAGGGACCCGCAGATGCACTTGGACCCCCCCTCTTGTGGGGGCCATGGAAATTGCTACTTTGACGCCCTACTAAACTGTCATTTTGAATAAAAAATCATCTTAATTATACTATTATAAATATTAATTAATCTTTTCAAAGTTGCTATACACCACATAAAAAAATAATATTTATTTTCCACACCACAAATAATTCTACCATAACTTTAATGATTTTTGATTTCATGAAAAAAATACATATGACTAGTGAATTTCAAGTCTGTATCTCATTTAATTTACGAGTTATAAAATTCTGTATCTTATTTAATTTACCAGCTAAAATTATTTAAAGGACTAGTTATATTAAATTAAAAGTTTTTTTGCCGAGAGTAGCAGAATTTTTATATATTGGAGGAGACAATAAAATAGTGTGTCTTCTGCTGGAATTATAAATTTTATTTATTTATAACGAAACTATAGTCTCGTTATAAATAAATAAAATTTATAATTCCAGCAGAAGACACACTTTTATTGTGTCCTTCAATATAAAGGACTAGTAATTGGAGAGGCAGATCGACACTAAAAGGATCCCATTTTATATTTTATCGGAACCATAAAAATATGCTAGAAAAATGTAAAACTTTTTTTCATTAGAGTCTTTGAAAATTTAGTGATTTAACATTTTTAACCGAAAATACATCGTCTCTTAAATGTTTCGCCTCTTTAATTTTTGAGTGGCGAGGGGGGGGGGGGGGGAAGGAATAATTATCAATATATTTAATGTTTCTTAATTTAAAATGAATTGGAGTCTTTCATTTCAAATTTCGAGTCCAAATTACAATTATATTTCAAATTTGCCTCGTTAATTAATATATATTTAATGTTTCTTAATTTAAAATCTATTGGTGTTTTTTCATTTTCATTCAGGTTCAAATAAATACAATATTATCTCGACACAAAGTCTAAATCAAAAATATATAGTTTTAGTAACAGAAATCAAGATATAAATATTAAAGTTGCATTGGTGTAATGGCTAGAACTGATGCCCTTAGTTCAAGAGTTCGTCGGTTCGATTCTAGGCAAGAGGGTAATTTTTTTAAAGAAAATTCTCTCACCGTTGTTACAAATTAATCTAGGCTCTTATTATATAAATAGTATAGTATATTTGTAAATGAGCATACATTTCTATTTTTTTTCTTGTTTGTTAATTGTTAATTTCTTTTAATTGATTTCTATTTATGTTTATTAATTTCTGTAGTTAATTTGTATTGATGTTTTGTTGACCTAGCCACCGAGGACTTGTGCCTCTAAGCAGGTCGAGTAATAAAGATTTATTTATTTATTTTGTTTTCCCTATTTTATTTTATAACTTCTCAGAAACTGGGAGAATAATTTTATTAGAGGATAAAGAATTTCTTCTTATCATTCTTTTTTTCCTTGAGACATCCTGTTTTTAACATTATTATGCTTACTTTTGTTTACAACTGTAGTCCAAAATTGGAATGCAGGATGTACTAACGAAAAGAGCACTTTGTTGGTTTTCTGTATTTAAGGCCTTAGGCGTCTGATTAATATAACTAAAAATGAACACAATTGGCAATGATTGCTAAGTGCATTAGAAGATTGCTCTAGGCTTGACCAAATTAGAAATGAGAAGATCAGAGTTGTCTTAAAACGTTCACTTTCTTTATTTTTCGTCTGTCATATCCGGTCTATTGTAAAAATAATAATCTTGAGACTTTAAAATGATTTCTCACTTTAAATAAAAAAAAATAAAATAAAAGAAGATAAAAAACACTGTGGATTAAATAGTTCTAATTAAAATAACTTCTTGCCATATATTCCACTGAAATTATAAAAATATCAACTGGTTTAGGCACCACACGATTTTCACATTAGTTTCTCCCTTATTTGAAATCATCATATTAATTATCTTCATTCAAATTACTTCAATTTGTGTTTCCCCCAAGCCGTTTTGAGAAAACCAAAAAAATACGAAATTGAAAAATACCAAAATTCTTCAAATAAACCTGTACACCCGGTTCTTCGATTTTAGCCAAAATCTTGACGTAATTCTTCTAGCCTCTACATAACTTAAGTTTAAAATTTCAAAGGTCTTCGGCTCACCATAGACGATATATGAACGATAAAAATTAAATTGAAAGTTTCTTTTTGCCGAGAGTAGCAGAATTTTTATAAATTGAAGGAGATAACATAATAAAAGAGTGTGTCTTTTGCTGGAAAAATAAATGTTTAATTTATTTCTTTATAACGAGACTATAGTTTCGATGGTGTTTTCCTCTTCATCAGTCTATTACAATTGATTCACCAGAATTTTTTATTGTCTCCTTAAACGAAAAAAATATTTATTTTGTGACCCTCCTAATTTACACACTCGTCCTTTATTTCAATCAGATTAAAATTTATACAAGACTAATAACTTATGACACTTGATAAGTACACCAATTAAAAAAAAAATCAATTACATATTTATATGAGAAATCTCGAACGCTTGAATCTAATAAGCTGAAATTTGGTACAAATTATCTTTTCCTTTGTGCCAAGTTTCAACTTTATGAATCAAAAGCGAATGCTTAGAAAAAATACTAAATATTATTTTCCAAGAACATTCCAGATATTGAAAATATAGAGTGGGGCATAAAGAGCTACCACATTTTGATGAGGTATAAAAAAACGAAAAAAATTATCTAGAAAAAAACTGAATATATTTTTGAAAAGAACATAAAATAATTTTTTTTTAATGTGTTTTAAACATTATCAGACAAAAAAAGGGGGAGGGGTCAAAAATGAAAATTCTAGCCCTTTTGACCAAACTCAACCAAATTTTATATACATATTATGTGGACCCCCAGAAGGCTAGAAATGCAAAAACTAACCCAATTTTGTATACATATGTAGTTTGGTCGAAAAGGCTAGAATTTTCATTTTTGCCCTCTCCCCCCCCCCTCCTTTTTTTCGTCTGATATAATGTTTAAAACACATTTAAAAAAATATTTTATGTTCTTTTCAAAAATATATTCAGTTTTTTCTAGTTAAATTTTTTCATTTTTTTATTCCTCTTCAAAATGTGGTAGATCTTTATGCCCCACATGTATTTTCACGATTTTCTTCAATTTTTTAATAAAAATTTTGTAAATCAGATAACATGAATAAATATATAACTTGAAAATTTCAAGCCCTGTCTTATATAGTCTTCAAATTTCAATACTTTTAGATGCACCTAGAGAGACATCATATTGATACTAATAGGGTCCAATTACCCTTTTACGATCCCCTCCCCCCACCAAAAAATGAATTTAAAGGCAATAATTAGATTGGCTGAATCCAGACAAATAAACATAAAAAATCACATGTAAATTATTTTCCCTCACATTAGATACATTTCTAAACACCAATGGGAAAAATAAGACTTCCAAGTGCGAGTTTTCTATACCATATCATTATTTTATTATACAAACCTAATGTAAAAATGCATTAGGTTCATAATTGTATGGTAAAATATTCATTTGGAAAAAGAAGAGAATCTAATTCCATCTCGTGAGTTAAATTATAACTAACCGAGAGAAAGTTTTAATCGAATTCCTGCTACCTGGATGGCAAGTGTAATGATGTTTAATGCAGAGGAGCAGCCGCAGCCGCGCTGGCCGCTAATTATAGATGGTGTACATGGGGATCAATTAACACTATTTCTACTAATAATAGTACTAATGTTTTAAAAGTATTTAAAAGAAAGATGACCATATTTTTCAAGCTCCTTTGACATAGGTTAATAGCACTAGATTCCATAGATCTAAGGGCAAGTTTCATAAATCTAAGATGACCCTATGCTAGGGAAGACCCTGGGGTTAGCTCTCGAAATATGTTTCATAAAAAAAAATAGGGTGATCGCAGACTTAACCCCTCTATCTTTAACTCCCCGAACTTGATGGGTTGACCTTTATCCTGGGGATAACCCTGTGTTTATTTACAGAAAAACATTTTATAGGATAGAGTTTCAAATCAAAAGAATTCAAAACAAATCGTTATACTATTTATTTTTATAATATTATTATTATTATTATTATATAATATTAAATATAGCCAAATATACCTATATAAATGTATATAGAATTTTAATTTATGTTAACACGGAATTAGAATAAAACAAAAGAATTCATTACATAGGTATATTTTTTAAAACTAAATATCTAATAAATTAAATTAAAAAAAATTTCTAACTAAAATCAAAGAATGCAGATATTTCTAATAAAATAGTTAAATTTTTATATTTATTTCGTAGAATAAAATTAGATCGGAAACGATTGGAGTCAGCATTAAATTCTGATGCCAAATCATCCCATATTTTTTAAAATTTTTAAAATTACATGATTTGTCTCAGTTTTGTTGTATCTATATACTTACTTTTTTACCACTTTATTTTTATATGATTAAATAGAAAAAAAATTGATTGTTTTTAAATAATAAAAGGATACAAGACGAATGTCAAAACAAAAAAAAATTTAAACATAATTTTTTTTTAAATAACTAAAATCTAGGGATTTTCGCCAATGCCAACCTATTTTCCTAACATTGACTCGGGGTGAGCTAACTCCACACTATTTTGTTTTATGAAATTCATATTGTTTGGAACTCCAGGCTAACTCTCAACCTGGAGTTGAGTAAGCCGAGGATTATTTTTTTTTATGAAACTGGCCCTAAGAAATAAAGTGATTTTATTAAAGTACTAGCTTCGACGCCCACCTCAAGCTAAATTCCTGGACCCAAATCCCCCAACTCTGGATCCCCACCTCTGGACCGACACCCCTGGGACCCCACCTTTGGGCCCCCTTACCCCCTGGACCACACCTCCTTCATTTAATAATATAAGATTAGGTCACCAAGATAATCTACACAATTGCCTATATGAAAATATTTAATATCCTAGTGTTGCTTGTGCTATTTAGAAAATTAATGATCAATTTGCTCTTGATGGCAAAAATAAATAAAATAAAATTAAAATAGTATAATTATTTAACCGGGTCTTGTATATAACAATGTGGTCAAACAAGCTTGAATTTTATTAATTAAATGAAGTTATATAATTTAAGGTGAAAGAACAAATAATGATATTATCGAAACAATATTTTGTACTTAGAAAATTGGTCAAAGAGCCATTGCTCTGAATAAATAAAATAAAATATTTATTGATATTTAAAATATAAGATATAGAAATAATTATTCTTGATTCTGTTGTTGACTACTTCGCAACAACAACAACAACAACACTTAATCACACGAAACGATAAATAAATAATAATCCAATGATAAACGATAAAAAAAACAGAGAACTTTTTCTTCACTTGACCATCTTGACACCATGATTGTAAAAACCTCCACGTCTTCATTAATCTCTTCCTTTCGACTAAAGAGCTCAGTCTTTCTCGGGACACTGGGCTCCCGGAACATAACCGCGCCAAATTTATTTTGGTTACATGTTTTCTAAATTTTAAAGGAAGCATCTTTTTTTGAAAATTTTCAAAAGGGAGAAATTCTCCCGAAACGTTTGATTTTAAAATAAACGTGTTCAAGATTGTTTTACCATTCTATAAAAGATTTGTATTCTTTTATAGTTTCATACATATTTAGACTTGTTCTCAGATTTTTTTTAAGGGGGCATTTTTCATTTGGGGTGAAAGAGATGTGATGTAGAGTAAAAATTAATATCATAATATTTATTTAATTTTTTTCTCCTTTAAAATTCTCTCGTTATGTGTATGCTGAAAGATAGGCAACCATCGCGGCAGTGAAGTAGAGAACTCCACACTCGAGAGGTAGGAAAATGGCAGGCGAGGCAAATAAAGTTTATACCTTTTTAGACAAATTGATTTTTTTAAACTGAAAGTTTCAATTATTTTCGTTAAGCAATTTGAACCGCGAAAGTTAAATAATATGATAAATATATATGAATCTATATATTTATACTATATATAAACAATTTCCTATGTTAATTCTACATTAAGAAAATTATTTTATTATTTTTGAAATGAAAAAATAAATAGAGCATCCGACGGGTTTCGAACCCTTCGTAATGGAAACCTCTACATGGATGAAATTTTATTCCAGAATACTGGTCCATAAGCTTAACTTAATTACAAAATTTCATTTTTCTACTGTTTATACCATCCAAGTTACAAGAAGACAAAGATAGGCTTTTACGTCGCTCACTCACTCACTCACTGACTCACTCATCAAAATTCTAGAGTACTTCCGCTAACCCTAGAATTCTGAAATTTGGCAGGCAGGTAGAGTATGGGGTACAATTAATGGGAAAAATCCAAAAATCGAAACTTTCCCTTCTTCAGGATCTAAAATGAAGAGGTTAAATTTATAGACTTAATTAACATATACTAAAAATTCAATGAACCTAGAATGCTGAAATTTGGTATACTGGTATAGCTTGACACATTAATAAAGGAGGAAATTGAAAAATAGAAACTTTTCCTTCTTCAAGGCCCGAAATGAAGGGGTGAAAGTTATAGGCTTAATTAACATAAACTAAAAATTCAATGAACCTAGAATGCTGAAATTTGGCATACTGGTAAAGCTTGATAAAGGACGAAATTGAAAAATCGAAACTTTTCCTTCTTCAGGGTCCGAAATGAAGGGGTTAAATTTATAGGATAAATCCAACTTACAAAAAGAAGTGAAATCTCAACAAAAACACTTGTGTAAAAAAAGGCCAAGTTCGATTAATAAAATCATTTTGCCAAAAAAATTAGTGAGATCTAATGTGCTGCCAAGTTCAACATCATCAATTTATTAAATGAGTCGAGAATATATTAGTAACTTCAGTTAAAACGCATGTTTTTCATTTCACATATCCCTCTATATTTTTTATTGATTTCACATTTTTAGTTGAAATTATTTTCATAAAACTTAGCTTTTACGCATTATTATGTATGTCACGAATTACTAGTTACCATATCATGGGATCTTAATAAGAGGGGAGTGGTGGAGGCCCTATCAAACAATAATAATAATAATTTAATGCGTAAAAGCCAAGTTTTAGGAAAATAATTTCAACTAAAAATGTGAAATCAATAAAAAATATAGAGGGACATGTGAAATGAAAAAAACTTTTATTGTTGAATAAATTTCATTCAGCACATTCTTTCAAAACTCACAGTATTATTTTAAATTTCAATTATTAAATTGGTATGAACGATACGCTTCCCACCAGGCCGAAGGCCCGGCCGTCAGCTAGTAAGATATAATATACGAAGTAAATATACTTCTGCAGATGGATTTATCTTTGAGAGAAGTAAAAGAAGTTGAATATCCTTTTAATATTCCTGTTGTTATGGGCTTGTCAATCAAGTTCTTGGCAATTAAAGGGCCATTCTACGAAGCTATTCTTAAGGACTATATAAGATGAGTCAACTGATAGACGGACGTATAAGGAAACCAGAATTAAGAGCAATTAGGAGTAAGCATCAAACAGATAAATTCATTACAAAGCCTAGTACAATGAGGGAATATTCACTTAAGAGCCATGGAGTCAAATAAAATAAAAATTGAAGACCGATCAGATAAAAATAGATAAAACGTTATATTCAACGTAAATTAACTTAATTATATTGTTTTTTTACGTTTTTTTTTAATTGATGACGATCGAGGATTTATTTCTCATCGAGCGAAAACTGGTTTACCTTCCGAATGATTCATTTTGATCTTTTTCTCAGATTGTAAATAAATATAATTAATATAGCAATTGGAAATGAATATTTAGCAATTTATTTTAAATGAGAAAGATTAAAAGATTTATTTTTATTAAATTATTGTAATTATTTTGATAAATAAGTGAGAATTCGTAATTGCTTAAATGGCTGAAGGTAAGAAAGCTAATGGATTTCTAAGGATTATTTTGATAAATAAGTGAGAATTCGTAATTGCTTAAATGGCTGAAGGTAAGAAAGCTAATGGATTTCTAAGTAATTTGCGTTTTAATTTGTCGTAATTTGTTAACATATTTAAAGAGTTTGATAAACGATTTATACCAAATATGGAACGTTTGGAATATAATTGTTCTAAAATGATATTGAAAGATCATCGAATTATTTATTTAAGATACATAATTATTTTTTTTAATTAAACGTTGATCTTTACCTTTTTTATAAAAACAAGGGCAAATATTAAATTTCTAAAATTACCTGACTGGTTAATTTATAAGAAAGTACCTGGAGGCACCGAGCGATGCTCGGTAACTTCTTCCTTCAGTTAAAAGCTTTATTTTAATATTATTTTTAAATTAATTTAAAAGTCTGATATAAAAGTCGATTTTTATTTGAGAGCCGCTTTCAAATTAAAAAAAATACAAAAATATATATTCGCCCACTGTACCCCCCCCCCCCACCTCCACCCCGCTCGACCCCACCCCCGAAACCTCGCCCTACCCCCGAATCACCCACCACTGCACCCCACCTCCTTCACCTGTTTTGATTCAACCATATGATTCATTTTTATTCATCCAATTGTTAATAAATAAAACCTATCAAAATGTGTTGTTTTTTCAGAAAATTGAGACCTGCTCTTGATTATTTTTTATACTATTAAATAAATAAAGTTCATTATAAAAACAATTATAAAACGTTTATTAAAATTTTTAAAGTTTAGGGACAACAAAATATGTTAAAACCACAATCACAATACTTCTTCAAGGCCTTTGAGAATAAAGGATTTACCCGACCCATTGTCTGCCTCAGCATAAAAGGAAAAGGGAAACCTTTTTTTAAAACCCTAAGAATGGGATTTGTCTACCTGAGAATAATTAATTTGATTACGAAAAAACCCATCAAAAACAATTTTGTCGAAGATGAGACCGTAACAGATCGAATTGTCACCACAAAATCCCCCTAACCCGTGAATTTCATCAAAATCGGTAAAGCCGTTTTCAAAATAGAACCAAGATACAAATATATAAACAAATAAATAAATATATATACAAATATACAATTTTTGCTCGTTTAATAAGAGTAGATAATTAAGAATTAATTTTGATATCAATTTTACCAGATGTGAATTTAAATTATACATTTCACCCATTCATTTTAAGAATTGGAAAAAATAGAATCTCGGGTTTTCAATTTTTTTCTTTTTAGGGCCAGTTGTATGTCGGTTGGTAAACTCTTTTTAAACGTTGACAAATGGTAAAATCTTAAAATTCACCTTGTGGCCATCCCTCGGGCACAAGGTGAATTCTAAGGCTTTACCCTTTGCTGACGTTTAAAAAGAGTTTACCAACCGACATACTAACTGGCTCCTTAGAGCCGGTTGTATGTCGTAAAGTAAATGCTTTTTACCACTAACACAGGGTAGATGGTAAATGGAGGGATTGGGATGGTCAATCAGATGACAGGCACTGACAGTCCTGGCATCTGATCGGCCATACCAGTCCTTTCATTTACCATCTACCCTGTGTTAGTGGTAAAAAGCATTTACTTTGCGACATACAACCAGCCCTTAGTGTCCATAAACTTTACCATCATACCAAATTTTATGATCATTGTATATTTACTACATATGAATTTATTCTACAAACTTCACACCTTCATTTTAGGGGTTAAAAGAACGAAAATCTTTTTCTTTTTCGATTTTTTCTTGACCCAAACTCTGCCACTATACTGAATTTCAGTATCATTGGAAGTATTCTAGATTTTATATGAGTGACGAAATAGACTTTGGCTTGTTCTAACTTGGACAACATAAGCAAAATTAGCTAAAAATTTGTGATTTAGCTAAAATAATTTTAACATTCAAAATAATTGATAATAATCGGTAAAATAGTTGTAAAAATACTTTCGATTTCTCGGGTCACATATCACCAAATCTGGCCCTCAGGTTATAGATTGGGCATGCCTGCTTTAGGGAACTAACAAACCGAAAATCAGTTTTGAAAAACAGCCTAACGGGGTAGATGTATTGAAAAGTTTTTATTTTGCCAAGAGTTGCAGAGTTGTTGATTCATAAAGAGGAACAAAGAGGTTGTCCTCTGAATGATGTAAATAAACATAAACACATATATATCAAATAATATATAATTTGTTTGAGACTATAGTTTCAAAGACTTAGCTTTCATCATCAGTCTTTTTTAATTATAAATATTATTTTTCATGGGGTCAGTATCGCATGGATATTGAGAATTTTTTGATCTTTACTTAGCCGAGAGCCAGTTAAAATTAAAAACCAATTTTCAGGTCACATTCCTTTTTAAACATATATATCCCTTTTATAACAAAGGACAGACGAACAATGGAGGGGGGTTTCCTTTATACACCTTTTTTCCTTTTATTTATCTAAATCTTTCTTTTGACAGAAAACATTATAAGTAAGTTGCTATTTGATAATTCTATTTTGCTGTTCAACCAAAGGTCAGAATTTTTATTGAATGATTTAAAAATTTCTAAATTTTCAATTGCGCTTATTAATTTTGGGTTTCTTTCTGTTTTAATTAATCTAATTCCTGTTAAAATTCCTTCCGGAAAAGAGTGATTGTTTGAATTTAAATGTTCAGCTAATGAATTCTCTTTTTTCTGATTTCAAAAATCTCTGAAATGTTCACTCAATCGAATTTTCAGATTCCGTTCTGTTTTCCTTTCGTAAATCGCGTCACAATCAGTGCATTTCAAACTATATAACCCCATGAAAAATAATATTTATAATTAAAAAAAGTCTTCGAAACTATAGTCTCAAACAAATAAATAATGTATATACAAATATATAAGTGAAATATATGTGTAAATGTTTATTTGCACCAAGCATAGGACAACCTCTTTGTTTCTCTTTGTTAATTTCTTTTGTTTAATTGGATTGAAACACTCGTAATTTTGATTAATAAAAATTACTAACTTAACTTTGGAACATCTTTGATCAAAATCAAAATATTCTATGTATATGTTTCAACCGAGGGGTGAACCGCGATTGGAATTAGGTGTTTACGTCTTTGGAATTATGTGGAATTATTTTGGAATTTATTAGATAATGCCCAACATTAATTTAACTAAGTTTATTAAACATATTTTAAATTTATAAAATATTTGAAAAAAAAATCGATTCATCAATTTTTTTGCGACCCACCAAATATTTTTTTGCGACCCCTCTGGTATACACGATAAAATAATTTTTTCCTTACCTTATATTTATCGGATTAAGTTGAAGAATGACAAAAATGACACTTACCTAAAAAAAAAGAAAATTTTTTTATTAAAAAATATATTAATATTATATTATGATTAAGCTTTAAAAGTTTTCTTATGAAATAGAGAAAAAACAAAAAGTGTGTTAAAAGGGGTAATGAATACATGCACATTTCCTCTAACCAAAAAAATTGAGTATATATATAATTATACATATAGACCCTGGAGTACCGAGCGATGCTCGGTAACTTTTTGCCTCTAAGGGCCAGTTGTATGTCGGTTGGTAGTATATTTTCATTTTTTGACCGCCCCCCCCCCCCCACCCATTTTCGGCGGTTAGTTGTTCCATTTTTAGACTTCTGGGATCGCACTAATTATGTATACAAAATTTAGTAGAGTTTGGTACAAGAGCCTATATTTTCATTTTTTAACCTTACATCTCCCCTCCCTCCACCAATTTTGGGCGGTTAGTTTTTGCATTTTTAGACTTCTTGGGGTTCCACTGATTATGTATACAAAATTTGGTTGAGTTTGCTCAAATAGCCTAGATTTTTATTTTGTAATTTTTAACCCCCCTCTACCCCCTTTAATTTTAGGTCGATATGCACCAAAATCTAATCATCTCTTAATCTCAATGGACCAAAATTACGTATGAAATTTGGTTTCGATATTCACACTGGTTTTTGAGGTAGCTCGTCCACAAAAATTTGGTAACGCACAGACTAACGGACACCCAACCAGGCAGACTAACTAACTAACAGACATTTTGACAAAACAATTATTATCTCGAAAAATTTGATTTTTTCGGTGTTCACTTATTTGGACTTTTTTGCAGACCGAAAGGTTTCGCTCAATTTTTTTGGATCAAAATAGTTTCAGCCGTTTTTGAGATATTTTGAAAAAAAAGAAGGAAAAAACCACTTTTTTCACGCACGATTACAATAATTGACCCTACCCTGTATGGTAAATTAAAAAAAAAATCGCTTTTATGTGAGTATACACATTAAATATTAATAAATTGATATACATCCGAGTATATTTTGTATAGAAAATTTTAATTTTGAAAACGTTTCGAGTATACAGTTACATTTTAATATGGAATTAAATCTTAATATTTGTTATGATTATTATATAATATCGATAATAGTACATAATATATCGACCCTCAAAGTTGCCGATTTGGTCTATCTGCGTCCACAACTATCTAACAGTTCCCAATTTATTTCATGTTTGAAATTCTTGAACCCGTGATGAACGCTCTTCCTCACCCAAGATTCCTAATAACTATAATTATCTTAATTGGCATTCCTACAGTTCTTTATTCCATGCTTTGCTTCATTGATGTTGATAGCGCATCTTATAAGTCTAATTTTGTTAAACCTATAAATCATCCATATACATTTTATTTTATTAGAAGTATTAGAATTCAATATTATTATACAATACAATAATTAAGTGGAAAAAAAATCTGAAATATCCGACCTATGATAGATATATTAAGTCTATTAATCTTTCTTATCCATGAGTAAATTTGAAAATCATGCTTTTTGCTTCTTTGTAATTATACACACAAAACCGAACAAAATCGGACGCCTTATAATTTTCCAAATACCTACTTTTTTTACTTGACCATACAGGGTATGGTCAAGTATTGCAACCGTGCATGAAAAAAGTGTTTTTTTGCTTCTTTTTTTCGAAATATCTCAAAAACGGCTTAAACTATTTTGATTAAAAAAAATTGAGCGCAAGTGTGGCATTTCTGTCTACAAAAAACCCTAATAAGTGAACATCGAAAAAATTATATTTTTCGAGTTAATAATTGTTTTGTCAAAATGTCTGTTAGCATGCTTATTATTCTGTATGTTAGTCTGTGCGTTACCAAATTTTTGTGAACGAGCTAGCTCAAAAACTAGTGTGAATATCAAAACCAAATTTTAAACGTACTTTTGGTGCATTGAGATTAAGAGCTGATTAGATTATGGTGCATATCGGCCTAAAATTAAGGGGCAGGAGGGGGGGGGTTAAAAATGAAAAATCTAGGCCATTTGAGCAAACTCAACCAAATTTTGTATACATAATCAGTGGACCCCCAGAAGTCTAAAAATGCAAAAAGTAACCGCCCAAAATGGGGGCGGGGTCAAAAAAATGAAAATCTTGGCCCTTGTACCAAACTCAACCAAATTTTGTATACATAGAAGTCCCCAGGAGCCTAAAAATGGAAAAACTAACCCCCCTCCCCTACATGATTATAAATAATTTGATTAAATATTACATATAAGTGAGAGGACATGTTGTATTGTAAAGTCAAGTGGATGGCCACATCATTATTTATTTATTGGCATCGGGTTAAAAACCCATTTCGCTAAATCCAAATACCTAAAGTAAATAAAAAATTCTTAAAATAATTTTTTGTTCATATTTTGAATATGTAGGTATATTGTACATGAATATGAAATTTTTGTAGTTATGTAGCCAAAATTTTAATAAAAATAAACTGCCAATTACGCATGGATTCACTAAGTCCATTTTTTTTATCTTTCTTTCAAAATTTCTCATATTAAATCACATTTATGAGTTTTATACATTTTTTAATCAAAATATTCTAAACTTAGAAGAGACATTTAAAATTGTTATAATGTTCGACTGGGCTGTCATAATAAATTATGCAAGATAATATGGATAGATTGAATTTGAACAATTTTTAAAAATAAACTGAGAGTGAAACATGGCTAAAATGATTGATGAATGAGTTATTTATAATGTTTCACCTAGAACCGACACCTAAATCCTTAAAAATTAAAATGATTGAGTTTGAAGTTTGTGGTGCCGTCTATGTAAGCTCCTGTTGATGCGCTAATCACCCGAAATACTATATATCGAGATAATATAACTATATGTTTTAACTCAATTTTTTGTATTCATTTTACTTTTTTAATGAAAAATGATGAGAGAAGGAGTTACACCAAAAGGTGCATCCCCTAAAAGCCTGGGGTGGCCCCTCCATCGTGAAAAGAAGAAGAAGGGTTTTTATGCGCTGGGTAGGGGTCGAAGGTATCTGTGGATACGGGTCTTAAACAGCTGAAGGTTACTTACTGTGAAACACTACTTACAAAAACTACTTGCTGTGAAACACCACCAGCTTCATACTCAACTTTAAAAATAAAATTTAAATTAAAACAATTTTCCTACCCTTAATTCAATTCTAAGGGAAAACAATAAGCATTGGACTTATCCAGCTCATCCCTGGCTCATTGATTCACCTCCTCACTTTCCCTTTTCTTATAGATACTATCAAGGCGTTTTTTCTAACTAAATGGACTCAAGAGTCTTCCCCTAAAGCCTTATTTCAACAAAACACACGATTTTCAAACATTCAACAACCCAACCCGATTGGGTTCAAATTAGATATGGAGTGAAACCCCTCAAATCCAAACCCCGGATATCCGAAATCCCGGGAAATCCGAACGAGTTTTTTTTTTACACATTCAAGTTTGGGTAGGTGTTTTCTCGAACTTGAGGCTAGGCCAAAGCTTCTTCCAAGATCTCAGCAGTAAGTTCACACTTGTATTTTGCCACGATTCTTCAACCCAGTAAATAACGTCTTTTATTGTAACTTTCTTCAGCTTCTCAAGGATAGTAAGAGAACCATTTTCTTCAATAAGATATCAAAACCACCAGCTTTCGGTTAATCCGAACAAAATGAAATCTGAATAAGCTAGAGACCCAATTAGTTCGGATTTGAGGGGTTTCACTGTATACAAATTAAAAAAGTCGTTTATCACTAAGACATCTAGAGACTTGAACCACCTTCTAGACTTCATCTTTCGAGGGATAATCTTCAGATTCAAGACCTACAATTCCAACCAGTCAAGGAATTTCAAATTCCTTTCTCTTCTTTTCACTATGTGAAGTCAATTCTGACTTATAGGTGTTGCACCTTCATGCAACAGTATTATTAATACAATTTTATTTTTAAATTATCAGATGTAAGGTTAATTGCTTTTGAATGTAGTAATTTACATATTAAAAGGAAATGTAATAAAATTCACTTTCATTCATGCAATTTATTGACAGATTTCATCTGCTTAGGATATATTCATTGACTAACTATTAGAAAGTGAAATCAAAAGTAAGTAGCTGAGGGATTAACTTGGATATTTTTGTTTGTCAGGTGTATTCAATAAATTACTTTGATCTAAAGGTCAAGGCAGGTGAATAAACACATGGCACGGAGAAGAGGTTCTAAGAACACGTACTCTTTTGAGGATTACTATAGAAATATGAAAAGAGCATATAGTGAAAGTTTTTGAATCCTGAATAAAACCCTATAAAGAAAAAAAGAATCCCAGAAGAAGAATAGATAGAAATAGAAAGGTCCAATCATTAAATTAAATTGTCTTTAGACCTTAATTTGCATAGCCAAAATGACAATACTGGGCCTTTGTCTTGCAGTTTGGGATTTTTCTTAAAAAATCTTAAGCGCTTTAATCAAATCTATTCATACAAATTCAGAAAGGAGCCTGGGAGATAAAAAATATTTTAGAACAAAAGAAAATTAAAACAATAAATGCAACTGATAAATTTCAACTTCCATCTTAAATGAATTGACCACATTACTGAAAAAGAAATCGAGAGAACACAAAACCAAATGAATTTAATGGAAAGTCGAGGGGTGATCCGCGATCGGAAGTAGGTGTACACCTCTTTGGAAATACTTGGAAATATTTGGAAGTACCTGGAAATATCTGGAAGTACTTGGAAATATTTGGAAGTACTTGGAAATATTTGAAAGTACTTGGAAATATTTGGAAGTATTTGGAAGTACAAGTGGAAGTTGGTGTACAGCATATTAGGTCGCGGTTCACCCCTCGTGGAAAGTATAAATATAAGTTTAAATTATCTTCTTTTTTTGAATTTTGGACTACCTCATCAATATCCACTCAAAGCACAGGATTATGACTGAAATGATTCATTAAAGTCTCCAAGAGCAATAACAAAAAAATTCACTAAATTTTTAATGGCTTAAGAAGAATAAAAATCTTTATTTAAATAATAATGTATTTACCCCAACCATCGACATTGTTTACTTTTAATCTACTTTATAACTTTGAATTGAATCTACTTTATAACTTTGAAAAAAGGAGGAGATTATCAATTCAACGGAATGTCTGTTTTTTTTTTAACATTTAAATGTTTTCCCAAAAAATTCTCTATTTTTACGGTTTTCACATTTACACCGAGAATCATTAAATGATTATAGCTGAGCAAAAATAGGATTCAGGATACACAAAAAATGAAAACTTTTTTAAAACTCGATATATTTCTCTCAAATTTTGGTGATTTCGAAATTTGTTTGCTAGCGAATTAATAGATTTTTTTTAATGGCCTTTGTTTATTGATGCTGGTTGTATAATATAATAGCAGGCCCGAAAACTCGAATTCAAGATTTCACTTAAAACTTTGTTTCACTTTAATAGAATGGAGATTCTGTGTTAATGAACTTGTTCGTGATGTGTTAATAAACTTGACCTATCAAAATCCAATCTCAATACTTATTATAAAATAAAGGTTTTTAAATTAATTCAGTTCAAAAGACAGATATAGTCTAAAATTAGTTATATTTTTTTACAAAATTTAGTCAAAAATTTTATTGCTCACTGAATGTATAATTTATGACTTAGATCTTCTTATAGTCTGTTTTTGGAAAATTGAAAAGTTTTTGTTTTGCTGAGAGTAGCTGAGTAGCAGAGTTGTTCATTCACAAAGAGAAACAAAGAAGTTGTCCTCTGCTTGATGCAAATAAACATACACACATATATATTGAAATTATATATCTGTATAATGATATATATATTATTTATTTATTTTACTTAGGGAAAGTGGTGTAGGTTTTAGGTGAAACATGATATTAATAAAGTAGAAGGTGTGTAGTTTCACAATGAATGAAATAAAACTCAAAGAGGTTTATACAAACTCAATATATTTCGGATTATTAGACCATCATCAGGAGTTTTAACTTGTAAACTCCTGATGATGGACTAATAATCCGAAATATATTGAATTTGTATAAACCTCTTTGAGTTTTATTTCATTCACTGTGAAACTACACACCCTTTACTTTATTAATTATTATTTATTTGTTTGAGACTATAGTTTCGAAGACTTGGTCTTCATCATCAGTCTTTTTAATTATAAATATTATTTTTCATGGGGTTAATACCGTATGGATATTGAAAATTTTCGATCTTTACTAGCCAGTTAAAATTAAATAAATAATAAATTTAATTTTAACTGGCTCCCAGTTAAGTAAAGATCGAAAATTTTCAATATCCATACGGTATTGACTTCATGAAAAATAATATTTATAATTAAAAAAGACTGATGATGAAGACCAGTCTTCAAACTATAGTCTCAAACAAATAAATAATATATATACAGATATATATGTGTGCATGTTTGTTTGCATCAAGCAGAGGATTCCCTCTTTGTTTCTCTTTATGTTTTTGGAAAAGCAAACTTCCAATTTGTACCCGAATTTAATGGCTACTTTAAAACGAGATTTTACGACAATAAATTTTTACATTTTTTTTTAATTTAAAACATTATAAAATATTTAAATTATGTAAATTTGTTATTTAAATTAAAATCCCTAAATGGACTAGTTTTCGAACCAGTCTCTAATTGATTTTTACGCTGTTTGGCTCAATTTACAAAAGTATTCTGGCACTTAATAAAAATAGAATTTAAATAACTTGAAATGATATTAAAAATTTATATTTAATTAGAATATAATATAAAGAACGAGATAATTCCATACCGCGGAGTTTGATACCAACAAATAAATATCGTGGGAACGATTCAAGCCCATTTCGTTACTAATATTTAATTAAAAACTGCCTCATCAGCATCAGTAATTAATAAAATAACTAGGATGAAGAAGAGAGCTCACAATACCCTATAACTGTACTTTTTGTACCAGGACACCTCACTAGGTGAAGAAAAGTCTTCAGATAATCGGCACTTTCTTTGATCTTCTTGATGAATTTCTGTGAATAGCGAGTAGCTTCATTTAAATGCCTCTTCTTTTTTTAAGTGCCATATCAGGTCTCCCTGACGTTTCGGCTCCACATATGTATACTTGTGTGCTGAGTGTCTTTAGCTGTTTTTACACAGATATACCTACTTTTTAACGCCGGTTCCGAGCGGCTAGTTTGGAGAGGTTGACTAAGCAATTACCCTCTTGGTAGGTTGCCATTGCTTTCCAAGAGGAGGCGACTGAAAATATCTGATCTGCCGAGACTCAGCATCTAACCAGCGTAATTCGAGTCAGCGATCCGACACTCTGGCCACTGACCCACAGTCGCCTCTGTTTGAATCAAATCATTCGAAAGAGTTTCTAGGAGGGAAGATTAATCTTTAGAAAGTTGAGGAGTATTTTGGTTGGGCCGACAGGAAAAGAGATTGAGCTTTTCTTCGTAGTAAATAACAATATGTAAACGTAGGACCCAAATCGGTTGAGGAGAAGAAGAAATTACCTTAGGGATAACAGCGTAATTTTTTTTGAGAGTCCGTATCGACAAAAAGATTGCGACCTCGATGTTGGATTAAGAGTAACTCAAGACTTACAGTAATAAATATTTATTACACAATAAGCTCTGTAGGCGAGTAGTGAATTCATTCAAACATTTTTTTTGTTATTCTCTTTTTGAAATGATTGAAAAGTGGGAAAAATTGTTTTCAATCACGATTTGTTTTAGACCGAGAGCTACTGACCATTTCAGAATACGATTTTAGAATGCAAATAACATATCCCATACTGTAGTGTGATCAGCACACAACCAGAAAGCTCAAATTCTTACTCGGCAAATCGAGTCGTTTTTAAAAGTAATCGACCCCAGAGTATGTCAAAAATACCGTAAAATCACCTGATTTCAAAATGGTTAAATTTGATTTCAAGAGATTCTTCCCAATACTTACTATTTTATACGAAAGGAAGAATTTTTGACATTTTTGTTTAAAATAACCACCCAAAATGTGGAGGAGTGTCAAAAATGAAAATTCTATCCCTTTCGACCAAACTCAAACCAAATTTTGTCATCATATTCTGTGGACCCCAGAAGGCTAGAAATGGTAAAAGGGCTAGAATTTTCATTTTTGACCCTCTCCCCATTTTGGGTGGTTAGTTTTTGCATTTCTAGTCTTCTGGGGGGTCCACAGAATATGTATACACAATTTGGTTGAGTTTGGCTGAAAGGGCTAGAATTTTTGTTTTGACCCTCTCCCCATTTCGGGTGGTTATTTTCAAATTTGGTTTAAAAAAAATGTCAAAAATTCTGCTTTTCGTATAAAATAAGAAGTATTGTCATTGGGAATGTCTTGACATCAAATTTAACAATTTTGAAATTAGGTGATTTTACGGTATTTTTTGACATCTTCAAGGGTCGATTACCCTAAAAGGATTTGGCATTCGGGGTGTGTGCTGATCACACTACAGTATGGGATATGTTATTTGGATTCTAAAATCATCTTCCAAAATTGTCAGTAGCTCTTAGACGATTTCTCTCTGTGTCTCCGTCTTTTTTCGATACCTATAATAACTAAGCTGACGTGTTCTGATGAGGCCATCCACTTGACTTTACCATACAATCTGGCTCCTCACTTAATAAAAATATTTATAATCATGTAGAGGAGAGGGTTGAGATTTTTCCATTTTTAGACTCCAGGGGTCCCACTGATTATGTATACAAAATTTGGTTGGGTTTGCTCAAATATCCTAGATTCTTAATTTTTAACCCCCCTCCCTCTACCTCCCTTAATTTTGGATCGACATGCACCAAAATCTAATGAGCTCTTAATCTCAATGGACCAAAACTACGTGTGAAATTTGGTTTCGAAATTCACACTAGTTTTTTAGCTAGCTCCTCCACAAAAATTTGGTATCGCACAGACTAACAGACATTTTGACAAAACAATTTTTATCTCGAAAAATATAATTTTTTCGATGTTTACTTATTAGAGATTTTTTGTAGATCGAAATACCATGGTTTCGCTCAATTTTTTTACTCAAAATATTTTTCAGCCGATTTTTGAGATATTATGAAAAAAAGAAGGAAAAAAAACACTTTTTTCATACACGATTACAATACTTGACCATACCCTGTAAAGTAAAAACGGACGAATAAGGTTAATTCTGGTGCCAAAATTTTTATATTTTCTAAACGAAGAAGGCCTTGAATTTTGGGTTTTCTAATTTCAGAACTTTCCTTGAAAAAAATTAAAAAAACAATCCGAAGTTCATTTTTAATTGAAAAGTTTTTGTTTTGCCGAGAGTAGCAGAGTTGTTGATTCACAAAGAGAAACAAAGAGATTGTCCTCTGCTTGATGCAAATAAACATATACACATATATATCAAGATGATATATCTGTATATATATTATTTATTTGTTTGAGACTATAGTTTCGAAGACTTGGTCTTCATCAATCAGTCTTTCTTCAATTATAAATGTTTTTCATGGAGTCAATATCCATATGATATGAAAAACATTTATAATTGAAGAAAGACTGATGATGGAAGACCAAGTCTTCGAAACTATAGTCTCAAACAAATAAATAATATATATACAGATATATCATCTTGATATATATGTGTATATGTTTATTTGCATCAAGCAGAAGGACAATCTCTTTGTTTCTCTTTGTTCATTTTTAATAACTAGAATTCTAGGTCTTTATACGCGGAACACCGTTTAAGAACCACTGATCTTCATCATGTAACAGCTTTCCCACTATAGTTCAAATGTTGTCCACCCATCTTTTATATGGTCTTACGACATAATACTTCTAATTGCTCTGCCCCTCGGCATCTATACTATAATTCTTGAAGTCCATCTGTCAATATCTTGTCTTGCGATATACCTTTGCTCCGCCCATCTCCATTTATTCTGTTCTCCTGGCTCCAGGACATCTGTCACTCTGTTTTTTCTTTTATTGATTTACTCGCATTTCTTATATTGCACTTTGAATGGCTTATGTGTAGTTCTTAGATTACTTGTATTTGTGAGAGTGTGTAAAATATTATTATTCTCGAAACGTTTATATTAAATAAATTATTGATCATTCTAATTACAAATTTATACTTAAGACATAAGTAGAAAATCATAAGATGGTGTCATCTATTAAATCCGATGGAATGGAATATTTTTAAGGGTTTGTTTTTCACCCCTTCGGGAATCGAACCCGAGTGCCAGTAACAGCAATCCGGGCCATCTGCCCCTGCAGGATGAACCTCTCTGACATATGTACACGCGTAAAATATTTTACTCAAAGATAGTTATCTTAGTTTGTAAAATTTCGCCATGCCATATAATTTAAATAAAGGTCGTTGAGTGTTTCGAATTTTGAAGAGATTCAAAATTCGAAGGGCAATGGAATGACTTTTCCTAATTTAATATGAAAGATTTCAATTTGCCGATGGTAATAGATTCAAATTTACTAGAAAATCTTAAGATGGTGTCATCTATTAAATTCGATGGAATGGAATATTTTTAATTATATGTCAGAGGGGTTGTTTTTCACCCCTCGGGAATCGAACCCGAGTGCCAGTAACAGCAATCCGGGCCATCTGGCTCACCTGCGGGATGCGAACCCCTCTGACATATGTAATTCCATTCCATCGGATTTAATAGATGACACCATTTTATGATTTTCTAGTAAATTTGAATTTATTACCATCGGCAAATTGAAATGCTTTCATATTAAATTAGGACATAAGTATTAAATTAGGACATAAGTATTAAATTAGTTACTAATTTGGAAATTAGTCATTAGAAGTAAAAATCTTTAATTATTGATCATGTTTGCGGAATTTCAAATATTTTTCTTCTCCAGGGTGACAGGAATATTTAATTTTTCGTGCTTAGATATAAATAGTTTAAAAAAAGAAAACACTTTTTTCCTGTGTTCACTAAACACATCTTATCTTGTGACAGGTATGAACGTGCACAGATCTAAAAGACAAGTCCTGACAAGTTTTAGTCCAGGAAAAGAAATTATCAATTAATTGTGATTGTTCTAGAATAGAAAAGACCAATTCCTTTGTGTACTAGAATGATAGCTATAGACTTGGTTAGTGTCGTAGCATATAAATTACTGAAATCTATATATATAAAATTAAGGTTTTGTCTGTACATTGCTCCAAATCACACCAAATTTTGGTTGCACACGTTTCAAGCAAAGTTATGAACGAAAACACCCTCAACAAAATTCCTGTCTGTCTGTCTGTCTGCAGCTAGTAATAAATGTTTTAGAAAATGAAAATTTGAGAAGAAGAAGAATTGTTAAATATTCGAAACTTAATTATTTTTTTATCTTATATATTATAGTTGAGCTTATAATTTTGATTTTAGTGAATTTTATTCTTGAAAAAAGCTTCATGTATTGTACAAATGTACATTCATATTTCGAAAAAGGGAATAAATGTATCTCCACATATAAATCTCAATGTTTTAAGGAAGTTTATGATTTTATGTTGAGCCACATGCGGCCCGCGGGCCATGGGTTAGGCAGCCCTGATTTAGTTCACATGCTCGTATTAATAAACTGCTCCATTGGGCCATTCTTAAGGCCGGTTCACACGGCGCTTTTTCTCTCACTTGTTCCTAACTTGTTCGGCTAACAGTAAATTTGGAGGCATGGAGAGGTTCGAAATGACGTCACTCCGGACTGTCTTAGTAGCATGCTTGCTTGATTCAAAAGATAGACCATGTTCTAAAAAAAAGTTAACCTGATATCACAGAACAGCTGATATTTTTGTTTCTCACTGTTCAACTCTTTATCGCAATGAATAATGAGAATATGCCTGCCAAATTCCAAAAGTGGACTCAAGAACAAATAGAAATATTAATTTATGCCTTTAAAGATGAGCAGTGTTTATATGCATGCATTGTCTCCGCGCAACCTAGCCGGCCAACTTGAATTAATTTCCGAAAGAGCCTCGTGTGAACCCAACAGGCGAAAAATCAGCCTGACTGAACTAGCTTCAAATTACAAGTAAGGCGAACAAGATAGGATCAAGTAGCAGAAAAAGCCTCGTATGCATCAGCCTTTAAACTTCCTAGCTCAAACAGTTCACTGAAAAAAAATTGCCCAATTCCTTAAATTTATGTCAGCGCACTGAATCTTGACCGGTAAATCGTAATGTTCTTTAAAGGCCTTGGCATTGGTGTTGGTTTGAAAGTTGTTAAACAATAATAATAAAGTTTAAATCAAGGTTCAGGGCATCTGGCAGTTTCTTTGACCTTTTTAGAAAATGCCAATGCCTTCATCAGTCTATCCATTCAATCGCATGCATCTATTTGAATAAAACAATGAGAAGTGTTTGGAATAACAGTTTTTAAGTTTCATTTGGCATCAATCCGTCGAATAAAAGAAATTAATTTCATGAGAGAGATTTTTCGCATACGGATGCGAGCAGCTGACGGAGAACGCGACATTCATGATTTTGCATATTGCCTTCTTCAATTAGGCACATAATTTCTATCGCTTGCATGAATAGAATACTAATTAAACGTCGACTCAGCAGATGCAATTTCTTATTAAAAGCCTATTATTAAAAATTCTTTTTCATTTCTACGTTTCATTTTTATGCATTCAAAGCCAATATTCAGAAAATTTTCTAAGAGAGAAGATTATGATTATTTTTAAAATTCATTACTAATTATTTCTAAAATAGTTAGTTAGTTTTATTGGGTAAAATGGTTGATAATTTTCCACTAATTAAATGAAATACGCATTCACTCCACAAAGAAGTGCTTTTTTTACTTTACCATACAGGGTATGGTCAAATATTGTAATCGTGCATGAAAAAAGTGGTGGTTTTTCCTTCTTTTTTTCGAAATATCTCAAAAATGGCTTAAACTAATTTGATTAAAAAAATTGAGCAAAACCAGGGCATTTCGCTCTGCAAAAAAAGCTCTTATAAGTGAACATCGAAAAAATTATATTTTCGAGATAATAATTGTTTTGTCAAAATGCCTGTTAGTTAGTCTATGCGTTACCAAATTTTTGTGGTCTAGCTAGCTCAAGAACTAGTGTGAATATCAAAACCAAATTTCACACGTAGTTTTGGTCCATTGAGATTAAGAGCTGATTAGATTTTGGTGCATATCGACACAAAATTAAGGGGGGTGGAGGGTGGGTTAAAAATTAAAAATCTAGGATATTTGAGCAAACTCAACCAAATTTTGTATACATAATCAGTAGGACCCCAGAATTGCAAAAATGCAAAACTAACCGCCCAAAATGGGGGTTTATGGTTAAAAAATGCAAATAATCAGTGGGCCCCTAGGAGTCTAAAAATGCAAAAACTAACCCCTCCCCTACATGATTATAAATAATTTTATTAAATATTAAATACTATATAAGTGAGAGGTCAGGTTGTATGGTAAAGTCAAGTGGATGGCCACATCAGAACACGTCAGCTTTTTTGTTATTGAAAAACAAATTCATCTATTTTTCAAAAAAAAGAGATACTCAAATCTTCGAGTTAATTAGTTTAAAATATTTTTTTAAATTCATGTAAATGGTACCTTGCAATTTTATTTGCTCTCAGTTGAATCAAGCTCTCCTAATATGCTGCTTAGGGCTGGTTGTATGTCGGTTGGTAAGCTCTTTTTAACCGTTGACAAAGGGTAAATCCTTGGAATTCACCTTCGGGCACAAGGTGAATTCTAAGGTTTACCCTTTGTCAACGGTTAAAAAGACTTTACCAACCGACATACAACTGGCCCTTAGTGGGTTTCGACTATTCTAGATTTACCTTTGGTTTATATTTATATGGTAAAAGGATTTCTGTTTTAATTTAAATTGAAAATTTATCAGAATTAATTCGCTAGATTCATTTTCTTGTGATTTAATTATATAGTTAGTTTTATGCATGGGTAATTGATGTTATAACACAAGGTTCCGTCATGCAAATTGACATTATTTCGTCATAACTTAACCGTTTTTGGAACTTTAATTTATTCACTGCTCGCGGTTAAAAAGACACACCTACATGAGTCTAGTTCGAAAAAGCTTACAAATCATTAAATTAAATTAAATATATAATTTAAAGAAAAAAATGTTTTCGGCACCAGGATGGCGAAATTGCATGATTTATACTAGTAAAATTAAATTCAACAAGTTGTACACAATGCAGTCTCGAAAGTGAAAAACAAACTGTTTAAAATTTCCATATTATTAATATAATTATTTTATTTTCATCATTATATACCATAAAGACGTAGGTAGTTTCTTTTTGTAGTAGAAATATTGTCTTTAAATTGAAAATAAATTAACTTAACTCAATTCGTTAACAAAGATTTGGTGTGAATATGTTTTTGATACGTTCAGTGGTTTAGGCGGGGGCCTATTTCATAGCTATTACTTTACCATACAGGGTATGGTCAAGTATTGTAATCGTGTATGAAAAAAAGTGTTTTTTCCTTCTTTTTTTAGAAATATCTAAAAAACGGCTGAAAATATTTTGATTAAAAAAATTGAGCGAAACCATGGCATTTCACTCTACAAAAAAGCTCTAATAAGTAAACATCGAAAAAATTATATTTTTTGAGATAATAATTGTTTTGTCAAAATGTCTGTTAGTCTGTGCGTTACCAAATTTTTGTGGACAAGCTAGCTCAAAAACTAGTGTGAATATCGAAACCAAATTTCACACTTAGTTTTGGTCTATTGAGATTAAGAGCTGATTAGATTTTGGTGTATATCGACCCTAAATTAAGGGGGTTGGAGGGGGGTTAAAAATTAGAAATCTAGGCCGTTTGAGCAAACTCAACCAAATTTTGTATACATAATCAGTGGACCCCCAGAAGTCTAAAAATGTTAAAATTAACTGCCTAAAATGGGGGAGGGGAGTAGTGTAGAGTCAAAAAATGAAAATCTTGGCCATTTACCAAACTCAACCAAATTTTGTATACATAATCAGTGGGACCCCAGAAATATAAAAATGCAAAAACTAACCCCCCCCTACATGATTATAAATAATTTTAGGGGGCAGGTTGTATGGTAAAGTCAAGTGGATGGCCACATCAGAACACGCCAGCTTATTTTTTTAAATTTCATATCCATTTATCTATATATATTATATATAAAATCTTTGGTGCGTATGTATGAAATAGACCCATTCCTAAACCACTGAAAGTATCGAAACCATATTCACACCATATGTTCGTTTGGTGCTCTGGATGGCTTATGTAATTTTTTCCCCAAATAGGTGACGCTACGGTCGAGATAGATATATCTGTAAATAGTATTTATGGTCCGATTTGGCCCAAAATATAGATATCTCCATAACTCCTAGAAACTGAAATTCTCCTACCATTAATTCATTCTTTAACCTTCAAAACTCAAAAATTTACCAACGCCTTTTCTTACAACCCTATTTTAATTATTCTTAGCAACCTAAAAGTCGAGCAACAATCAAAGATCATTTAATTTGTTAATTTAATTTTTTTGATAACGCTTTAATGGTGTCCTGGTAAGTTTTTTTACTTTATCCAATGCGAAGCATGGGAGAAAGTATTGGAATCGCTCTCGCGGCAAGCGCGACTTCAAAGGGTCCTCAGGTAAAGACTACGGAACCCATAGACTCAATTAAGGTCACAAATTGAAGTATTCAATGAGATTGAATTTTAGCACGTGACGGTTTTGCCAAAAATTACCTGGAATCTCGTCGAGAGGCCAAAAAGTGCCATTTTTTTTGGAAGTGCGTGGGGGATGTATGTATGTATGTATGTATGTGTGTGTGTGTGTGTGTGTTATCGTTTTTTTCGTCCACGAATTTTTCCACACCGTTGCACCGATTGAATTGAAATTGAAAACCTACCAGTATTTTAACAAAATGAAGCGCTGATTAGTTTTTGGTACATATCGATCCACAAACATTAGTACTTTATTTCAGTACTTTTTTAGTTTTTTCTAAATATCTTGAAAATGACTTAACCAATTTTGATGAAATTTAATATCCTAATTTAGTACCTTAGGGACCACAAAAAAAGGTTAAATAAAGTTTTTAGTAAAATTATATTTTAAAGTACTTTACTCAAGAACATATTAATATTTCAAATGAATTTGGATAAAGTTTAGCAACGATCCGTTGCAGTTTATTTTGCTAAGTTTGCATGTTGTTAGAAAATTAATTTAAATTTTCTGTTTATTAAAATGTTTCGCATTCTTTCTGAAATCTAGATTGAGTGATTATTAGTTATAGCTAGAGTGATCTCAAATCATCGGTCTGTTAATTAACATTTATGTTGATACTTCTATCATAGTTTCATTTCTCTCAGAATTTACTAGTTTGTTAATATGATTTATTTTGTTTATTGGGCCTCCGAGGAGCGGGCCGCCTCTTACAAAGATAAAGTTACACCTTCAGCTTACAATATAAAGTTCATTACACCTTCAGCTTCAGAACAAATAAATTCAGATTCAGAGCGGGTGGATGAGAGAGCCAGGATTAATCCTGACTCACATTTCACATTTCTTTTTTTTTTTTTTGTATTTACAATTAATAATCATACGCCACCCGCTCTATATGTTCTTCTGCTGAAAGTGTAAAAATTAAGGAGAGATCCCCTCATCGCCCTATATGTCAAATTGTTTATTGTTTTTTGCGATATACCCAGGGCGATGAGGGGCCCCACCGCTTTATGCCACCACACTCCCTTCCACGAGAGTGTGATGGCCTCGACCCTGACCGAGCCCGCCCCGACGCCAAATCGCTCCGCAATATTGTCCACCAGACTGGAGTTGCCCCTATATTTTTCTATTTTGTTTCGGTGGGCAACACCCAGTCCTTAAGTTAGATCTATCATTCGTAACATAAAACCGGCTTCAGAAAAAAGCCGAAACGTCGTGGAAAATTTAATTTCTAATTTCATAAATTTTTTATGCCGTTTTTCTTCTTATTACAACAGGCAACTTTTCCGCACTAAAGAGTTTTCGAAAAAAAATTTCAGTTTTTTCGACCCACCCTATTAACCATCTCAGAACAAACAGCTTCAAATGTTTCTTAATTTTAAGAATTTTTTGGGTTCCGGCGCCATCAAGTCATTAACCACCGGCAACTATAGGTAGGAGAGACCGGGGCACATTTTCCATAGGGGCACGTTTTCCATCTCCCTTTAGTTTTTAAACTAACTGCAAGGTCCGCATTTGGCGGCCCTCTTGCTAGCCAGTGAGCTCGTCCCCTGAACCCTCCCCCACACCCCACTCTCCCCTCCCCGAAACCCACCCAACACGCCCACCCCTGCACCATGTAGATACTAAAAAAGGGTTTCTTCACATAGATATGCATTTGTTTCGCAAATAACTTACACCACTATTCGTGTGGGTAGTGTCAATGTTCCAAAATGGCGACGAGGTAACTTTTCCAAAAGCATACGGGGCATGTTCTATTATTATGCCTTTTTAATTTACAATAAAAAAATACATATTAAGTAACAATCAAGATTTATTACCTGAGTTTTACCATTTAAAATATAGTTGGAAGATTTGCCCACGTAGATTTTTAATAGGCTGGACAGCTTGCCGCCCATACGGGGCACATTTTCCAACTTCACTTGATCAAACTTAAACATTTATTGTTAAAAACAATATTTACTTTTTAAAAAAATAATTGTCCTAGTTTATAGATAAAGGTATAGGGAATGCAATGATATCCTGTTTACTTAAAAAAAGATAAAAATAAAAAATACAAAAATAAATATTAATTGAAAGTAATGGAAGGCAGCCCAGAGGTAGTGAGGAAAGAAAAAATTAACACATATAAAATAAGGGGTAATTTATTGGAATCCTTCCTCCTGTCCTTTCAAACCGACGTTTTGGAGGATTTTTCCTCCTTCTTCAGGGTTTCAAAGGGTCAATGAATGAAACAAATAAAATGTTTCCTTCTTCTCTCCACAGTAGTGTTCAAAAACTTTCTTCATTTTTAACAAAAGGCATAGAAAAAAAATTGTTAGCTAACTTTCACTTTTTACATCAAGAGTATCTCGACAAGAATTTCCTACACACCAGCCCCTTAGAAAAAATGTATGGTATTATTTTCGTATACGTAATGCCTGTTCAAAGTGAAAAAATCTAGTTATAAAATGTCAAGATGTCCAAGTGACTGTTAAATATCGTTTCGCTTAAGTTTTAAAAGGTGGAAGCTGAATCTAATAATCTAATAGAATCTAAGAAATGTGTTTACTAATTCCTATAATCCGATGTCTCTTTCACCAGGTTTCTTTCTATATAATAATAATAAATAACAAAATAATTTCATTTTTCTAATTGCGTAACTCTGTGATTGTTTTGTGAGACAAAACAACTATTTGGAAGAGATAATCATAGTAAACTGGGTGGGGAGACTAACGGGCTAACTGTTTACTGAATTCGTACAAGTTTAAAAAGAAGAGGAGCACATACAACTACTATTGCTATGCATCAACGCATGGACGATGATGATGATGATGACGATGAGCAACCAACCAGCCCACACTTCCGCTTTTGCTAACTTTGCTTTCACGTTTTTTTTCTTAGATTCTTCTTCTTCAAGATCCATACTTGATTTCGAGACTATAGAGAGTATCCTATCCATTGTAATTTTCCTGGAGAAGTTTTTCATATGAGTCGTTTTCCATTGCCTTCCCCTCAATTTAGTGAGGTGCCTTGCATTTTTGACAATGATGAAAATTGTTCTGCCTAAGGCGAGATTTGATTCTGAATAAACTCAATCCGAAGTCTTTTTTTTAACTTTAAAAACATTTATTTACAATTGAATGTAATGGAAGGCAGCCCAGTGTAGTGAGGAAAGAAAAAATTAACACATATAAAATAATAGTGTAATTCTATTGGAATCCTTCCTCCTTTCCTTTCAAACCGACTATCTATGCCTTTGTTAAAAATGAAGAAAGTTTTTGAACACTACTGTGGAGAAAAAAGGAAACATTTTATTTGTTTCATTCATTGAGAGTTTACCACTGCTCGAAGCCCTAAAACCTTAGTAAATTGGATATTGAATTGTATCTAAGTTTCTGAGATTGGCTCGTGATCCCGGCTTCTTTTCCTTCTACTCTGTTCTTTTCACGATGGAGGGGCCAGCCCATACAGGCCTTTAGGGGATCCACCTACTGGTGTATCTCCTTCTCACATCAATATCATTAAAAAAAAAAAAAAAAAAAATTGACCTTTGAAACCCTGAAGAAGGAGGAAAAATCCTCCGAAACGTCGGTTTGAAAGGAAAGGAGGAAGGATTCCAATAAATTACACTTTATTTTATATGTGTTAATTTTTCTTTCCTCACTACCTCTGGGCTGCCTTCCATTACTTTCAATTAAAATTTCTACCAGTCCGTCTCTCTCCAGAGAAAATTTCGTTGCAAAAAAATTTATTTACAATATTATACAGTAGGTTTTTACATTAGTAATATTATTCTATAAGGTTACAGATTTTATACATATGTTTTATAATTAGTTTCTATGAGCAGTCTCCCACATTAAGGCTTATACTGTTGTTGTTTTTTTGCTTAGGCTTTAGATATTTAAGGGTTTATTTAGAATAATCACTGTTAAGTGCATTGATTATATAAAGTTGTTGGTTTTTAAGATGTTTTCGATTATTTATTTTACAGGAAAAGTTACAAGAACAAAAGACTTGTTTTCTTTTTTTTCTTTTTTTAAATAGAATAAAAATAAAAAGGTTTAGATTATATTATTAGTCTTTAAATTATACCTATTTTCTTATATATGTTTGTGTACTTTAGGTTTTTCCACATTGTGTTTCTTAGGGCCAGATGTACGAGTATGCCGGTTGGTAAACTCTTTTTAAACGTTGACAAAGGGTAAAACCTTAAAATTCACCTTGTGCCGGGTGGCATGGCCAATCAGATGACAGGCACTTTCATCTGATTGGCCATCCCACCGGGTACAAGGTCAATTTTAAGGTTTTACCCTTTGTTTAAAAAGAGTTTACCAACCGACATACATCTGGCCCTTAGTATTTTGGGTATGGTTCTTGTCAGTGTTTTAATTGAGTCAGAAAGTTTTCGAGATTCTGATTATAAAATCATCGATTCTCTCTATTTGGCTCAATTCGTGCAGGTCCGATATTTTTCTATCTCTTCCTCGATTATTAATTAGTGAAGCACCTTAGCCACTGATCTACCGGCACACAGTGGGACGTGTATATTAGGGTGCTCCTTATTTTGGATATTTTCGAATATTTACGCGGACAGAGGCTCATATGATTAGAAATAAATAACAAAAAATATCTCCCAAGTTTCAAGTCTCTATCTCAATTTTAACCTAGTACTACACAGCGAATAAGATTCCCATCCAAATAACATGGGGTTTTTGGAATTGAACATCAATGTTTTATTCTGGCCAAAGTAATGATTCAACAAATTTGAAACTCTGTATCCTTATAATAGTAGCTTTATTTCAGAATTTTTACAGATTTTTAGCTAATACAATTTTGGAGTTACATCTAGATAAAATGCTGTTGTATCTTAGTAATAGTAAGTTATAGAATCCAAAATTATAATAGCTAAAAATCTAAAAAATTCTGGAGGAATAGCTACTATTATAAGTCTACAGAGTTTAAAATTTTTTGAACAATTTCTTTGGCCGGAATAAAAAATTGATCGTTCAATCCCAAAAACCCCATGTTATTTATATGGGAAAATTAATCGCTGAGTAGGACTAGGTAAAAATTGAGATAGAGACATGAAACTTGGGGGATATTTTTTTATAATAATAAAACTTGAGCAAGATGCGAGGTAGGTTTCACAAAAAAGAAATAAAACAAAATTGAGTTTTGAATTCGATATATTTCGGGGGTGAGCCCATCATCAGGAGTCAAAGTAAACTGATTATACATTTGAAAAATGATTTTTTTTAAATTTTTTGAAATGTATATGGTGAGGGGAAAGTAGGGGGAAGAGGAGAAGTTGTTCTAAGAATTAATATTTTCAACAAATTGAAAAAAATGAGTTTTGAACCAGCTGAAGGGAAGCTATACCTGCTATTATAATAAAGAATGGGAAAGTATCTGAAAGGATACAACTGTGAAACCTACCTCGGATCTTGCTCAAGTTTTATTATTATATTAAAATGTTTCACCTAGAACCAACACCTAACTCCTTAAAAGTTATTGATATCTTTTTTTATTTATTTAGAACCATTTGAGCTCCTGTCCGCGTCTTTAGCTCTCTAGATTATCTATTATAAAAATTTGGTTGAGTTTGCTCCAAGGGCAAGACTTTTCATTTTTTGATCTCTCCCCCAGGCTTTTGGGTGGTTTTTTAGAGGAAACAAAAGTTATCAGAAATCACATCCCCTACAATTTTGCTCATTACAAAATTTCCCGTAGAATCAATAGTTTAGGAGTTATTTGATAATTTTCATTAAGCCAAACCCTCTTTTGGGGTCAAAATATCAAAACGTTATATAGCAATAAACTTAAGTTAGAAGACATCTGATCCAAATATGAAATTTCATAATAATCCCTTGAGCCATTTTTACGTGAATCGTGAGAAACTTTTAGCGGAACCCATGCAAACATACATACCTACATACAGACAGGCATTTTGTTGAGGGTGTTTTCGTTCATAACTTTGCTTGAAACGTGTGCAACCAAAATTTGGCGTGATTTGGACCTATGTACTGACAAACTTTAATTTTATATATATAGATAGTTCTAGGTAATGATTCACTTCATTTGTAGTTACTGTTCACTAAGGTGGGAACGAGTGCTAAATATGATTATTTTATGACCATTCATAAAGAAGTGAGACTCATGTCCAGAAATTTCGCCCCACTGTGTGGCGCCTCATTTTTCTTTAGATTAAGGTCTCTGTTACAAAGAGGTGTCTGCGCTGCTTAACTTGCACATTCCACGGAATTAATCTATCTACATTGCACAACTTTATCAAATGAGAAGGAAGTGTGAAACAGTATCCCAACATTTCTATAATACACATGAATTGTTAATTAATTTTCAATGTGATAGGAAAAAAAAATTTTGATTAGACGATTTTTCGGGGTTATTAATAATACGTTTTGCCTTCTCATTAGTTTTAATGAAGAGGAATTTGTGTTAAACATTACTTGTAATTTAACTGTTGTAGTTTTTCGTTATTGAATACAGGGTGATTCACGGTGGATTAGACGTTTATGAAAAACGGAACGCAGGATTTGGCTGAAAATTTAGAACCTTACATTTTCTTACCTGATCTATCGATCTAAAATATTTTCATCATTGCGACGTTTCCGCTTCCATCGAATAGTCCTAGCAACTTTATTTTTTTAAACCGAACACCCCATATATTAACACATTTTTAGAACCATCCTTTTATTATAATACTTTTTTGTCAATATTGTCCTCTACCTATCTCTATCGGTTTTCGAGATCAAAAATAATTTGTGTTAAATATGGTCCAAAACATGACCCTAATTAAACTTAAATAAATTAGTGGTCTCAATTCATGCAAAAGTTGATATTTTGGTGGCAGTTTAGTAAGACCGAAGTATTTAATTTAGGCCCTGAAATCTACTCCATATCATACAAGGCGTGCTAAAATTACTATTATTTCCTTTGTTTATAAAAGGGGTCAAAAGTTCGTTTTTGCAAATGAGACCCCTTGTAATTTACTCAATAAATTGAAAGACGATGAAGACGATATATCATATGCCTATATCTAAAACATCAAATTTTCTTAATAAAGCCGCTTATTCGTGAAAAAGTACTTTTTAATGAATTTAATTTTAAGTAACCATATGACAGTTTGTTGACTATTTATAAGTAACTTATATACAGTTTATTGACGGTGAAAATATATTTATTTCATGTAACCAAATCATAATAAGTAGATAATAATAATTTAATTATTTAATAAGTCAATTATATATAGATACACTTCCTAGGGTCAAATATTATTAGTCATCTTTATTTAGGTCAGTATTATTATTAATAACAATTATTTTGTTAAATTAAGCTTAAGCAAAAGATATAGTAAATATTAAGTAGGCTTATTATTTTAATAGTTATTTAAATTTGTGTAATTGAATGTTAAATTGCGGATAACGTAGGCTTTCTAACGTTAGTGGAAAAACAAGTTAAATATTTAAGGGGATTACCTCCGTTTTTAGGATTTTTCCCTAAGTGAATTGTTCTGGGGGGATTAATTGAGGGGGGGGGGGTTCTTCTTGGTAGTTTTTATGAATTTAATAACCCTGATTACTTTGTATTATTACTTTCGAATTAAAATAATTTGTATAGAGGTTTATTGTACCTATACCTTTTACCAGCTTGATCCCTTACAGTAAATCAAATTTTTAAAATAGGATATAAATACCTTTAATTAACCACAATAAAAATTTAATTAAAATATTATTTTTATGATGAGGAATGGTCAAGTATTGTAATCGTGCATGAAAAAAGTGTTTTTTTCCTTCATTTTTTCGAAATATCTCAAAAATGGCTGAAACTATTTTGATTAAAAAAAAATTAGAGCAGAAACCATGGCATTTCGGTCTACAAAAAATCTCTTATAAGTGAACATCAAAAAAATGATTTTTTTCAAGATAATAATTGTTTTGTCAAAATGTCTGAGAGTTAATTAGTCTGTTAGTCTGTGCGTTACCAAATTTTTGTGGACAGAGCTCGCTCAAAAACTAGTGTGAATATCGAAACCAAATTTGACACGTAGTTTTAGTCCATTGAGATTAAGAGGTGATTAGATTTTGGTGCATATCGACCAATAATTAAGGGGGGTGGAGGTGGGATTAAAAATTAAAAATCTAGGCCATTTGAGCAAACTCAACCAAATTTTGTATACATAATCAGTGGGATCCCAGAAGTTTAAAAATGCAAAAACTAACCACCAAAAATGAGGGGGGGGTGTAGGCTGTAAACATAGGCTCTTGTACCAAACTCAACCAAATTTTGTTTACATAATCAGAGGGACCCCAGGAGTCTAAAAATGGAAAAACTAACCCCCTCCCCTACATGATTATAAATAATTTTGTTAAATATTAAATATAAGTGGGGGAGTCGGGTATCTCAGTCAGCTAACGTACTGGCCTCGCTTCGGCATCGATCGATTATGAAGATGTTGGAGTGGAGGTCCGGGGTTCGATCCTGGCTGGCAAATAAAATTTCTCTCTCACTAACCCTACTAATCACTCTACTTCTGTGCTGTCTAAATGGGCTTTGTTCCCCGTGACATTAAATAAATAAAAATAAAAAATAAAAATATAAGTGAGGGGCCAGGTTATATGGTAAAGTCAAGTGGATGGCCACATCAGAACACGTTAGCTTATTTTCTTAAATTATTATACAAAATATCGGCCATCATTCGGATTTCGGGGACATAGGCGCAGCAGAAAATCTTCCTGGACGAAATAAGAGGGAGAAAAATTTAGGGAACAAATATTCAGATTATCAATTATTATTTAATTACTTAATTTAATTACTTTGTTTCAGTATTAATTTAGAATTGATTTATTTACTCAGAGAGTCTCTAGGACTAGAGTCTAGATATAAGGGCAAGCAAACTTATCACTGTTCACACTAATAATGAACATTTGTTACTTGATTCTAAAGGGTGTGGGGGGGGGGGGGGGACAAGAGCCCAGTTTGCCTTTTGCAGGCCAAATTCAATAAAAACTACGAACAAGTCACTTTTTACTTTTCCACAAAGGGTATGGTCAAGTATCGTGCATGAAAAAAGTGTTTTTTTTGCTTTGATTTTTCGAAATATCTCAAATACGGCTAAAATTATTTTGATTAAAAAAATTGGGCGAAATCATGGCATTTCAGCCTACAAAAAAAGCTCTAATAAGTAATAATTGAAAAAATTATATTTTTCGAGATAATAACTGTTTTGTCAAAATGTCTGTTAGTACCTACGTGCGTATACCAATTTTTTGTGGACGCACTAGCTCAAAAACTAGTTTGAATATCAAAACGAAATTTTACATGTAGTTTTGATTCATTGAGATTAAAAGCTGGTTAGATTTTTGTTGAAATCGGATCCAAAATTAAGGGGGGGGGGGGAATAAAGTTTAAAAATGAAAATTATTAGATTTTCAAACTAAAAATAAAATAAAATAATGAAATATACTATAAAATGAACCAATACTAAAAAAGTTATTATTTTTTTCAGTGGTCAAAAGATGAAAATCTAGGCCCTTGAACCAAACTCATCCAAATTTTGAATAAATATACAGAAAAATAAAAATGTGAAAACAAACCGTCCAAAATGGGGGGGGGGGGGTAGATAGCTGGTATTAAATATAAGAGAGTCAGCTAGTAGGTATTAAATATAAGAGAAGGACCAGGTGTATGGTAAAGTCATGTGGACTTAACCATATATACTCTATAATTCTATATAAGAATTTTTTCGAAAAAACAACAAACATCTTTTCCACAATTTTCAAAATATTTTTTTTTTTTTTTGGGGGGGGGGGGGTCAGGTTACATAGGAATTTCTCTCTATATACGTAATGCTATAAGATCAATCTTAGTATATTTATTGATATCGAAATCATATTTTAAATTTGAATTTTCGCATTGTTTGAACAATCAATTTTTTGAATCATTGAGATTCATTGTTTTGATTATTAGAATTTGAATTCAACAATTCGAGGCGTCCGAGTCGAATTATTTTATATTCTATGTCGCCTCCATTGATATCGTCCCGACATTCAATGCAATTTGGATTAATTTTCTAGTCTATTTTTCAAAAGATAATCTTTGAAAAGTTTAGCTTTTGAATTTTCTTAACTATTTATTAATGTGAACGGAAATTTTATAAAATTACTCAAACAGAAAGATGGAAATTCGATGGTGAGCTTCCAAGATATTAAGCCATGTTGTACTATCTAGTATGTGTGTGTGTATAGCCTAAACTTAATACTTTCTTTTCTTATTTGATTTTCTATATTTCTTTTATAAATAACAAGATATTTTCAACTTCAAAACATCAACTATTATTAATTTATCCGAAATCTGTTTCTTTAAATTAAACTCTCATGTTAAAATAAAAAAATAAAAATAAAACCGACTTCAAAAAAATTAAATACAACAAATAAAATAATAATAACTCAAAAATCAAATAAAATACACTAAAAGGTATAAAATATATATATCTAATTTAGTTACAACTAAACGACGAAATATTAACATGAAATCACTTTTTGAAGTCGGTGCAAAAAATATACATTTTATGAATCGAAGTCGACAGATCTTACTTAGTATATTTGGCGGGTACGCTCGCTTATATAGTTTGTTTAGCACCGACTTCAAAAAGTGATTTCATGTTAAAATTTCGTCGTTTAGTTGTAACTAAATTAGATATATATTTTATACATTTTAGTGCATTTTAATTGATTTTTGAGTTATTATTATTTTATTAGTTGCATTTAATTTTTTTGAAGTCGGTTTTTTTTTATAAAAATCATTTTTATTTTTCTCTTTTTAGTGATGTTATTAATAGTGACTTAATATAATGCTTGCATGGATCTCGTAAGAGAAAGCGGCGGGCGAATGAATAAGAAAATGATAAATTTTTTTGTAAATTAAACCTTTTTTTTTTTTTTTAAATTTTATTAAACCAATTATTTTACATTAATTAATGTATACCTTGTATTTTAGCTTCGATTCCGGAGATTGCTTCTCCACCATCGAGTGTCCTTATTCATATTTAGTCCTTGTTTTTAATAAGAGGAAAAATCTAATTAGATAAAAAAACCTCTTTTCCGATAATTATTTCAATTCCATTATTCCCCAATCAAGTCGATTGGATCCCCTTCATTATAAGAAAATGATAATAAAATCAATTCATAAATATAGAAATTCTCTCGAAACGGTTGCGGGTTTTAAATGCATGTTTTAAGATTTTTTTATAAAAGAATTTATTTATTATAATTTCGATTATTTGCTCATAAGAATTGGATATTTACGTTATTTCGTCATTGATCATATCTTCAGAACTTGATCAAATTAATATGAGACCACTCCTAAGGTACGAAACTGCCTGGAGACAATCCAGAGCATAGGCAAAGTTGTGGACACTCTCTACCATAAAGCAAAAAAAATTATCATAGACCTTTAAATTAAATTAATTACAAAATAAATACCATTGCTACTAATTATAATATTGATAATAATATTACAAACTTTTTAAACTCAATTTTCTTGTTTTATTATTTATTATGAGTTATTCACTAGGTCACTTGTTTCACTAATTTTCACTAATTTTCCAAAAAAATATATTTTTACTTTTCTTTTATTAAAATATGTTTCACTTTGCACCAACACCAGACTCTAAAAATTTTTAATATATGTATTAATTGAAAATTATATTGTGATTTAATTATTGATCTAAAATTGTTAATAAGTTTGTATGATGATAAATAAATATATATCTAAAAAAATACATGTAAGATATGTCATACATCTGCTTGTAATAGCAATTATTATTATTATTATTATTTGAGTTATGACACTTACTCAGCACAAGTGCTGGTAAAATTTCACCTACCCCTGTTGTTCTTATGGGGTTAGGCTCAGACGCTGAGGAAAGGGAATTCACCCTGGCCCTCAGTTACTCTTCTTTTGTTCATTTAATCGTTAGGAATCTTCTTACTATATAGCAGGTCTGTAAAACGACAGCCTTTTGCACGAGAGGTGTTATTTCGTCTGATATCCCTAGCGATCTGATGTTCTTTTTTAAGTTGTTGCTGGACACACCCTCCACAGACATCACAATCGGAATAATTTTACCTCGTTGAGCTTCCACATTATTATTATTATTATTATTCTAGTGAAAAGTGAAAATAGAAAATTCTAGCTAATATCCATCTCAAGTAATGCAAGAATAATTTTTTTTTATAAATTTGTTATATTTAATCAAATGAATAATACATGTGCTTATATTTTTAAAGGATTTTCTTGAATTGGGTTCTGCAAGAGGAATAGCTCTGCGATAACCGAGCCGGGAGTCGGACAGCCAACGGGACTTAATCAGTTGTTCCCGGAGAAATGAAGGGAATAGACCAGCAGACCAGCAGACACCATCACTCAAAATACAGGTAGATTAATTAATTAATTTTCTATCCTTTAAAATAATTATTTGAAACACATTTTGTGTGAGTGTGTGTACATTTTAAAAATATTTATTTATAAAACAACTAACAAAATAAAAAATTATTGTGATATAAATTTTTAAAGTATTCTCACTTCTGGATGACACGTTAGGTACCCTTTCCGTGAGGATATTTTTCCCTTACTTGTTTAATTTAAAGGGAGGCCCGTTTCCGTGTTATATTAAATTAAATATTCTTCCAAAACTTAGTGACTTATGAAGAATTTAATTTTATAAATTTTAGAGTTATTTAGTCACACAAATTAAACAAATATAGCAATTTCAGTTAATTAATACTACACTGAAATGCAAAAAAAATCGATCCACCAATAACAACTTTATTAAATAGTAAATCAGCGGCATACCATATATAGTCGACTGGGTCGGTATTAGATAAAAATTTTTAAGAAAAAAATAAAAACCGACTTCAAAAAATTAAATGCAACAAATATAAAAATACACTAAAAGGTATAAAATAATTATTATCTTATTTAGTTACAACTAAACGACGAAATATTAACACGAAATTACTTTTTGAAGTCGGTGCCAAACAAACTATACCTATAAGCGAGCGTACCCGCCAAACGTACTAAGTAAGATCCGTCGAGTGCGATTCATAAAAGGTATATGTTTGGCACCAACTTCAAAAGTAATTTCGTGTTAATATTTCGTCGTTTAGTTGTAACTAAATAAGATAATAATTATTTTATACCTTTTAGTGTATTTTTATATTTGTTGCATTTAATCTTTTGAAGTCGGTTTTTATTTTTTTCTTAAAAATTTTTATTTTTCTCTTTTTAGTGATGTTATTAATAGTGATTATATCATCAGAACTTGACCAAATTAATATGACACCATCCCTAAGACACCCCCTTTCGGATAAAAAAAGAACCATCGAAATCGGTTCATAAACAAAGAGGTTAGGTCTAAACAAACCTAATTAAAAAGGTCTAATACCTATGAAAAAAAATCGAAAAAAAATGGGACCAATCGGAAGCTAGAGCTGGACCCAATGCAAAAAAAAATTTTCAAAATCGGTTGACAATTGGCGGAGATATGAGGTAACATAGGCACAACAAAAAAAAAAAAAAAAAAAAATTCAATCGAATAGAGAACCTCCTCCTTTTTTGAAGTCGGTTAAAAAAGAGAATGGGCAGTCCATGTAGATCGTATGGGAGAGGAGTGATTGGCCAAAGTAGCAAAGAAGAATGTCGTCCCCAGGGTGTAAGAAGCCGACGAAGGCCAAAAAATATGGAAATCTAGCCTAAATGTACACCCTGACTAAAAATCGAATGTTAATAGAGTAAAGGGTGTGTAGTTTCACAGTGAATGAAATAAAACTCAAAGAGGTTTATACACAACTCAATATATTTCGGATTATTAGTCCATCATCAGGAGTTTACAAGTTAATACTAAAAATAAAACCTACACCACTTTCCATAAGTAAAATTAAAAATCGAATGGAACAACGTCCTTCATTTGGAGAAACAGGCACAGGGCTATTGAGAAGATTAAGAAGAAAGAAGAAATCATTTTTAATTTTTTTTACAAGGAAACATACATTATTGAAATTATTGCTTATTGCAAGTGTACTTGCCACTTGTCGTTGACTTAGCCCTTGATTAATTAGGTACACAATTTGAACTGCTTGAACTTGAAAAATATCCATTTTGTATATTTTATCTTTCTATCAATGATGCTTAATTCAAAATTATTCAATTTATTGATCTTTCAAATGGAATTTGATTTCTTATTAAAACTTTATATATAACACCAGACTCTCTAAAATTTTTTAATAATATATGTATTGATTGAAAATTATATTTAATTAAATGAATAACACACGTGTTTATATTTTTAAAGGATTTTCTTGAATTGGGCTCTGCAAGAGGAATAACTCTGCGATAACCGAGCCGAGAGGCGGACAGCCAACGGGACTTAATCAGTTGTTCCCGGAGAAATGGAGGGACCAGCAGACCAGCAGACACCATCACTCAATACAGGTAGGTTAATTAATTGATTTTCTATCCTTTAAATGAAACAAATTTTGTGTGAGTTTGTGTACATTTTAAAGATATTCATTGATAAAACAACTAACAAAATAAAGAATTATTGTGATATAAATTTTTAAGTTATTCTCACTTCTGGATGACACATTAGGTACACCTTTCCGTGAGGATATTTTCCTCTACTTGTTTAATTTAGGAAGGGTGTTATATTATTTTAAATGTTCTTCCAAAACTTAGTGACTTATGTAGAATTTAATTTGATAAATTTTATAGTTATTTAGTCACACAAATTAAATAAGCTGACGTGTTCTGATGTGGCCATCCACTTGACATTACCATACAACCTAGCCCCTCACTTATATTTAATATTTAATAAAATTATTTATAATCATATAAGGGGCAGGGGATTAGTTTTTGCATTTTTAGACTCTGGGACCCACTGATTATGTATACAAAATTTGGTTGAGTTTGGTAAATGGCAAAGATTTTCATTTTTTGACCCCCCCCCCCCCCATTTCGGGCGGTTAGTTTTTGCATTTTTAGACTTCTTGGGTCCCACTGATTATGTATACAAAATTTCGTTTAGTTTGGTAAATGGCCAAGATTTTCATTTTTGACCCTCCGCCCTCCCCCTCATTTTGGGCGGTTAGTTTTTGCATTTTTAGATTTCTGGGGACCCACTGATTATGTATACAAAATTTGGTTGAGTTTGGTAAATGGCCAAGATTTTCATTTTTGGCCCTCCGCCCCCCCCATTTCGGGCGGTTAGATTTTGCATTTTTAGACTTCTGGGGATCCACTGATTATGTATACAAAATTTGGTTGAGTTTGCTCAAACTGACCTAGATTTTTAATTTTTAAACCCCCTCCACCCCCTTTAATTTTGGGTCGATATGCCAAAATCTAATCAGCTCTTAATCTCAATGGACCAAAACTACGTGTGAAATTTGGTTTCGATATTCACACTAGTTTTTGAGCTAGCTCGTACACAAATTTGGTAACGCACAGACTAACTAACTAACTAACAACTAACTAACAGACATTTTGACACAACAATTATTATCTCGAAAAATATAATTTTTTCGATGTTCACTTATTAGAGCTTTTTTGTAGACCTAAATGCCATGGTTTCGCTCAATTTTTTTAATCGAAATAGTTTCAGCCGTTTTCTAGATATTTTGAAAAAAAGAAGGAAAAAACCACTTTTTTCATGCACGATTACAATACTTGACCATAACCTGTATGGTAAAGTAAGAAATATAGCAATTTCAGTTAATTAATACTACACTAAAATGCAAAAAAATCGATCCACCAACAACAACTTTATTAAATAGTAAATAATTTTTAATTTTTTTTACAAAGAATCATACATTATTTAAATTATTGCTTTATTGCAAGTGTACTTTCCACTTGTCGTTGACTTAGCCTTTGATTAATTAGGTACACAATTTGAACTGCTTGAACTTGAGAAGATATTCGTTTTGTATATTTTATCTTTCTATTAATGATGCTTAATTCAAAATTATTCATTTTATTGATATTTCAAATGGAATTTGATCTTTTATTAAATCTTTATTTAAATATAAGTGATATTGAGAAAGTAGGATAATTTGTAATTGTATCTTTTAATTTAATTATAATTATTTTTTGTATAAAATTCGAAAATTATCAACAGATATGTTTTTTGGCTTTTCGGCCTTTCTAGACATAAGCCAATTTACTATACTAATAATTTTTTATTAAATTTGTCTCTATCCCCCCCCGTGGTCAGGTTTTAGCCGGATGCCTCGAGTCGGATTCGAATCCGAATCCGGGTCCACTTGGTTAGCAGGCTGATATGCTAACCCCTAGCCTACCCGACCCCCTAATTGAATATGTGAGTTAATGGAACAAATTATATGAAAATTTGTAAAATTTTTAAAAATAATTTGCTATTTAATCAAGTTTTTATTGGTGGATCTATTTCTTTCCACCGTAGTGTATATAAATGTGATCGTAATTAATTAAAATTATAATAAAATTTAGTTTATAATATTATATAAATTCTATAATGATTTGAATTTTTTTCTAACTTTAAAATTCAGAAAACAAATAATTAAATTATTTTATTTTATTTAATTAATTATTTTTTGACTCTCTAATCATCATATATGCGTTTCATCTAATAATCAAAACATGATCATAGCCAGAAGTTTGTTTTTTTTTTGGGGGGGGGAGGCAGCTTATATTTTGTCGGGGCAAATTATAGGAATTTCTCTCTATTGGTATATACGAAATTTGCAAAAGATGAATCTTAATATATTTATTGATATCGAAATCATATTTTAAATTTGAATTTTTGCATTGTTTGAACAATCGATTTTTTGAATCGTTGAGACTCATTGTTTTGATTATTAGAATTTGAATTCAACAATTCGAGGCGTCCGAGTTGAATTATTTTATATTCTAAGCCGCCTCCATTATTAATCGCTCTCCACATTCAATGCAATTTGGATTAATTTTCCAGTCTATTTTTCGATATGATAATCTTTGAAAAGTTTAGCTTTTGAATTTTCCTAACTATTTAATAAGGTGAACTGAAATTTTATAAAATTACTCAAACCGAAAGATGGAAATTCGATGGTGAGCTTCCAAGATATTAAGCCATGTTGTACTATTAATATATGTGTGTGTGTTTGTATAAGCTTAAACTTAATACTAGCTTTCCATATTTCTTTCGATTTATCTTGTTCTCTTTTAATTCTAAAATTAATTTCTTCTTTTCTATAGGCAAATGCGAATGCCAGTGGACAGAGAGAATGTATTGGTTCATACTTTCTCTATGTCCGCACTATGTATGTACTTTAATAAACCATATTATATTAATTTGTGTAAGTCAAAGATGCGACTGTGGGTCAGTGGATAGAGTGTTGGGTCGCTGACTCGAAGATCGCTGGTTCGAGACCGAGTCTCGGCAGATAGATATTTTCAGTCGCCTCCTCTTGGAAAGTAATGGCAACCTACCAAGAGTATAATTGCCTAGTAACCTCTCCAAATTAGCCGTTTCGGAACCGGCGTTAAAAAGTAGGTCCCATATATCTGTGTAAAACAACTAAACACACTCAGCACAGGTATATGTGGAGAGGAGCCGACACCCGTTTCGGGTATGGCACTCGAAGAAGAAGAAGAAGTCAAAGGGTTAGGCAGTAATGGTTAAATGAAGGTGGTAAAAAAGATAAACACCCCTCTATCTCTCTAGATATTCAACATATTAAAAAACTCTAACGAAGTATCATTTTGATAATTTAATATCCTAAAAAGAATGCTCATTATATATAATTAGCTCAGATCAATATTTTAGTAGCTATAAAGGATTTTAATTTTAACAGTTTTTTAACAGAATTTTTTCTGGTAAAACTAAACAACATTTTTGTAAATTATTAGCAGTTTTATATAAAGGGACGCTCCACATTCATATGTGAACATTTTTATCGAAATCAGAGGTTTCAATTTTTACATTGAAAAATATTTAAATTTCCATAACTCTTTCCTAAACTATTGATGATAAAGATTTCATTCATATAACATTTTTTTTAGGAATTTAATGAACCTTAATAAAGATCATTATACTAATTGTGTACGTCAAAGGGTTAACAGTAATTGTTAACTGTATGTGGTAAAAAAGATAAACCTTGTCTCCTATCAGTTTCAGATATTGAACCTATAAAAATCTCTCAGGAAGTATTATTTTGCTAATTTAATATCCTAAAAGAATAGACATGCTATATAATTAGCTCGGATCAATATTAAGGAGCAAGGAAGGATTTTAATTACATGATATAATATATATATAAATGTGATCGTAAATTAATTAAAATTATAAATAAAATTTAGATTATAATATTATATAAATTCTAGAATGATTTGATTTTTTTAACTTTAAAATTTAAAAACAAATTATTAAATTTATTATATTTTATTTTATTATTTATTTGACCAGAGGGCGTCTGTCTTGGACGCGCCGCCGACCATTCATCTCCAAGCTAGTAGCGATCTTGGATCGACACCATTCACATCTAAATCCACGCCAGTTCATACGGTGAGCTCAAATTTTTTTCTAAAATTTATAATTTTTTCATTTCAAATTAAAATTCATGTATATCTATGATTATTTGTTCAATTGAGACAAAAATTTTGAATAAATAAGTGTTGGGAGGAGAATTAAAGAAAAACAAAACGAGGCCAGACGACGCCACGCTTGGAACTTGAATTTATCATTAATATATTTTGAAATCAACTTTAAATTAATGAATAGATATTAATATTTATTGAATTGAGATCAAAATTTGGCAAAAAAAGTGTTGGTAAGAAAAATTATGATAAAATCTTAACCAACCACACTTTTAGATTGAATTCTTCATTAATAAATTTTCTATCTTTTGGAGATTTATTAATATTTAACGAATAAATAATATTTCGAAACTAATATTCTATTTCGCTTTTTTAGGATCTCAAATATAATTCATCAGATGAGAGAAATCCTAATGGTAATGGACTCCATGGTCTGCATTATTCGCTACATGCTACAAGATTCAGCTCGGTCTGAGTCATCAATGTGAGTTCAGATTTTATTAAATCTAATATTTATTAATTATACTTTTCCAATTAACATACTTTTCATTATTAGATTTTATATTAATACAATATACATATTCATAAATAGAATCATTTGTATTAAATAAAGCGATAATTATTTATCTTCTAATAATTTTGTTTTTCTATGATTTCCGTGAAAATAAATACAAGATAATTTATTAAATAAAATATATTGAATAAACTGAATATGTATAGAAGTATGTGCTAAAGTTGTCACTTTTTTTAATAAATTTATATTATTTTATTTTATATATTTAGTTTATTGTTGGTGTCGGTTATTCTAAAGACACTAATGGAGAATGTTGAATCGACAATTCTATTGTAATTGAATAGTATTCTGTAGATCTCCCCTCTCTCCAACTTTTATAATTATATTAAAATAATTAGCATGAATTAATTTTATAAACGGGTCTCAACTTTAGTTTAGACACGGACGAAATTAGGTATAAAATAAAATATAATTCCTCGTTTCAATACAAGTTATCGTATCACCTATCGGCCATGGAGATATGGAGAAAACAGAAAGTTAAGCTTAAGGTGAGCATCTCTGTGGTTGATTCATGGATGGGTGATCACTTGGCATTTTAATCGCATATGTATCTTTGCAACGTCTATCCCAGATATCGCGGGCTGGTTGATATCGGAATGGGTGATCGCTGATCTATCGTATAATATTAGTTAATCCAATTATTTAAATTTTTGATAGTTAAACAACATGAGATGGGCTAATATTTTGGATAGGTGATCATCTAAATCGCAGTTGTAGAATAATATCTATAATTTCTTTTAAAAATAATAATTCACTTTTCATGCTTAAAATTTACCATTAGATTGGTCGATTCATGGATTGGTGATCATATATTGTGCGTTTTTCAACACATATCTTAGAAGTTGAGCGATTTGTAGCGTGGTTGATTCTTGGATAGGTATAGGATCATAGGTATCACATCATGTATATCTCGGTAGCTAAGTAGCATGAGATCGGTTGATTCCTGAATGGGTGATCGTATCTATTTATTAACGAATCTAATCAAATAAATTTCGGTAGTTAAGCAACATGAGATTAGTTGATTTTTTGGATAGAGAACTCATTTAGATCTCGGTAGCCAAAACCAATTGCAGTAAAAAAATTGCCATCGTCTTGAAGCTTTAGAAAGTTTTTCATTTCCTCCAGATAAATTAATATTTTTAAAAATAAATTCGTCTTCTTCACTTTTCACATTACATATAAATTATTTCATTGAAAATATTTATTTATTAGTATATAGTGATACATCTAGACAAGCTCTTTGATTAATTTTAATTTATTTTTTTAAAGATGGAGTTGGCTATAGACTTCGAGCTTACTCGGGATCGAATCTGGCTTCAGCCAGAATAATTTTCATCTATGTCGAAAATACGAATAATCTCAATAAATCCAGAGGAAGGCAACGGAACACCACTCTTCTGAACAATTCTCTCCAGATAAAGTCGTCTATTGACGGATAAGGTCATCGGCTGCCTGCGAGATTAAGCCCCTTATTTTAACTCCGAGGTAGTACTTACTCATTTATTATATTTCTAAATTTTTTGAAAAATATTAAAAAAAATATAGGAGAATTCAAAAATCTTCTCATATTAGTTTATTTTTTTCAAATTATCAATCAAATATCAATTATTAAACTCTTTGATTTACAAATTAACTTCCCCTTGTCTTAGGGAGTTCAATGATTTTGTACATAGAATAAATTTCTCATTAGTAAATTCGATTTCATCTAATCTTTATATATTTTCTTTATTTTACCTCCTTTATCATCACATTTAATATTCATTTATACAATTTCTTATTTTCTAATTTATTTTTATTCCTATTTTTCATGGCATCCATCTACTTCATTGATTGTCTCGCTGCTCTCCTTCATTCGATTCATTTATGTCTTCTCATCAACAGCTCGCCAAACTTGAGTATATCATTTTTTAATATATAATTAATTTTTAAGTGGTTTTTTTACAGCATACCCTTCTAGTTAGAATCAGTTATTACTTTAATATTTAAATTTATTTCCATTAAAATAAATTCATTTTAGATTTCTAAAGTTCTTGCTTTCATAATAAAATTATTCTAAACCAATTTTCAAATAATTTAAATAACTTTAAATAAATTCTATTTGCAACGAAATTTTCTGGAGAGAGACGGACTGGTAGAAATTTTAATTGAAAGTAATGGAAGGCAGCCCAGAGGTAGTGAGGAAAGAAAAAATTAACACATATAAAATAAAGTGTAATTTATTGGAATCCTTCCTCCTTTCCTTTCAAACCGACGTTTCGGATTTCTAATTAAGAAAAGAAGGAAAAAAATATTTTTTGTCTTTCTATGCCTTTTGTTAAAAATGAAGAAAGTTTTTGAACACTATTGTGGAGAGAAGAAGGAAACATTTTATTTGTTTCATTCATTGACCCTTTGAAACCCTGAAGAAGGAGGGAAAATCCTCCGAAACGTCGGTTTGAAAGGAAAGGAGGAAGGATTCCAATAAATTACACCTTATTTTATATGTGTTAATTTTTTCTTTCCTCACTACCTCTGGGCTGCCTTCCATTACTTTCAATTTAAATAAATATTCAGTAAAGTTTACATTTCAATCATAGCCTAAATAAATTTTTGGCATAATCATTAAATTAATGGATTAAAATCATTCAATTTTCGATAGTTTTCTTGAAATTATTCAATTTTTATGATAAATAGAAAATTAGAATTAGGAATTTTCAGTTGCCCTATTCATCATTTATCATAATGTCGCCCATCGAGGGATTCGCTTCTAGATCAAATCAGGTAATTTAAAAATTATATTTATTAACATATATACCTTTGAATTAATAGCTGATTATTTTTATAGAAAGAAGCCATCGTTTCATCGAGATGACCCCAGTCTGACATCAGGGTCTCTCAGGTATTACCTATATTTATTTCTATAATAATAATTTCAAACTTAATTCTTGAATATAATATTTTTTAAATATTTCTCATTAGAGTGTTTTCTTCTCTTTTCAAATTAAAATTGAATTTGATTTATAGATTAGATTGTTTAATTTAAAAAACTTTCCTCTCGTATATATTATGTTATATACTAATTTTGCAATAATTTTCTTAAAGGTGCAAAATCAATTGAGCAACGAGATCATCGGCTGCCTGCGAGTTTAGCATTTTCTTTTAACGACGAGGAGTTAGTATTTATTTTATAGGTATATCTTTTGCTCTCCTAATTTCAAAGATTCATGAATATTTCATTATTTTTAATTATCCCTCAAACCTTCTTGAGTTATAAATTAGATCTCCCTTATTTGATAAGATTTCAATGCTCTTTATTCAAAATTCTTATTATAAATGGTAGAATAGAGTAAATTTTCATTGATAAATTAAATTTCATTCATTTAGATATTTTAATTTCATCTCATTTAATATTATATTTAATATTCTTTTTATAATTTCTAACTTTTTTCTCTTCTTTTTCATTGATCCTTCACTTTGTGATGTTTCGCTGCTCTGTCTTTTATCAAATCCGACACATTTATGTACTTCTCACAGCGCATCAAATATGAGTATAATATTGTTTTAGCATGGCATTTAGTAAGGGCTTTTTATTGCTAGATTATAGTAGGCAAATAATTAGGGTGTTTTCTCTTTTCAGCATACCCTCTAGCTACAATCAGTAAATACTTAACTAATTTTCATATATTTTAATGTTTTTTCTTTCAATTATAATTTAATAAATTTTTAATTAAATAATTTGGCTATTAAATGTTTCATAATTGGAATTTAAAATCAAATTAGTCTCAATCATAATAATTTTATTTGAGTTTTCAATTTTTTGCAATTCTTAATTTCAAAAATGAATTAAAATCACTCTAATCATTTCATTTTTCAATAATTTTTTTTCAATTTTTAAAGTAAAAGAAAATCAGATTAGGAATTTTCAGATGCCCATTTCATCTTCATCTGTAATGAAGCAACAAGGGAACCATTGGAGGATCTTCACAAAGTGAGAATTTATTAGAATAGTAGATTTTGCGTAGGGATTTTCAGGTTTCACCGCCTCGACCACCGATGGGATTCATCGCTATTTTAATGTCATATTTATATAATTCTTAGATTCAGAATATTAAAAATTAAATTCACAGTTTTAGTAGATGTAGTATGCAGTAGTTTAGAGGGAGGGTGGGATGATATGCCATGCCAACGATGACGCTCTCTCTTTCTGTGTTGGGGACCTGCACTCTTCCCTTTGATTTCTTTCCTGGAGACAGCAAATGCGGTGTCGTCTATCTTAGGCCTCTTAGGGATATTTTGTGATGTGTTTCCCTCTCTTGTGCCCTCCAATTTAGTTTTAAGGTTATTTTAGTATTAAGACCCACAAGAGAGCTAAAATCGACGCCACCCATTTGTTGGACCCATGAACGAGTCACGAGGGAAGTGACCGATTCGATCGGATTTCTAAAGATCGAGGTCCAGGTTCATCTTGCATGTGCTTGCATGTTTTGTGTCTTACCGAAAAGTCGTCGCTTGACGCCTTGTTCAAATGGAACAATGGGGTGGGAATGGGAGCCTGGTGACTTTGTGTCTTTGAGGGCGGGTTTGAGGTGGCTCTATGGACTAGAACGAAGACCAGAAGGTTGTCCGTTGCTTCCTCAGGATTAGCCTAAGGAAGAAGAGCGGCTGCCTTGTGGCTAGGGACACGAAATGTTAGATAGGTAGGATCTTTTTCAGCTCGCCCTGGTCTCTCGTTCTATCCGTATTCCAAAAAATCAAGGCCACTCTCACTGATACATACGTTTTCAGGCTCTCTCGAAGTCCGACTGTAAGAATTCGAATTTTGCTCTGATATTTCAAATTATAAGAATTTGATTTGGATGAAATAAAATTTGAATTTTTCGCGAATTATAGGCATCTATTTCGTTTACTACATACGTCTTGATGAGTAAATTAGTATGTAGTAAAAGGGGGGTTGCTACTAATGTTTATGTTAAGTGTTATAGTTGCATTGACTCAAAAATATTTTTTTCAACATCTGGAGACGATGAGAAGGACAAGAGATAAATCGATCGCCCACTGAATCCATTTGAAGGTGAATATTAAATATTTCATAATTAATTTTTGTCTTTTTTTCTTAAATAATTGAGTGTTTGCAAAAATTATTCGTTATTATCTAAACATTATTTTACATAGGGCATTGGCCAAAAGAGTTGCACAAACAATGAACTTTTATTTGAGCGAACAAATACTCGTTACATGCGAAATGTAGTTGTATTTAAAGAAAATAATATTTTGTAATAATATTTTGTAATAAAAAAAAAAAAAAAACATAGGGCATTTGAATTATTCATTTTTTGATGATATCCCATACATCATATAATACAATTTACATATTTATTCATGTGTGTGTTTCTTTTCTTTTAGCCGAAGATGGAGGTTGGTTTGTGGGGGCGGAGACATCTCGACCCACCAGTTCAAGCCGTCGACAGGACTATACCTGGGTAGGCATTTTTACTCAAAGATTTACATTTATTCTAATTAAAATACCACTGAAGTGCAAAAAATCGAGCCACCAATAAAAACTTTATTAAATAGTAAATCATTTTTAATGTTTTTAAAAGGAAACATACATTATTGAAATTATTGCTTATTGTCAGTGTACTTGCCACTTGTAGCTGACTTAGTCCTTGATTAATTAGGCACACATTTTGAACAGCTTGAACTTGAGAAATATCTATTTTTGTATATTTTATCTTTCTATCAATGATGCTTAATTCAAAATTATTCAATTTATTGATATTTCCAATGGAATTTGATCTTTTATTAAAACTTTATTTAAATGTAAGTGATATTGAGAAAGTAGGATTGTAATTATATCTTTTAATTTAATTTTACTTATTTTTGTTATAAAATTCAAAAATTATTAACAATATTTATTGAATATGTTAATTTAAAGTTAATGGAACAAATTATATGAATATTTGTAAAAATTTTACATATAATTTGCTATTTAATAAAGATTTTATTAGCGGGTCGATTTTTTTTCACAGTATTGTAGTATTATATCTTAATTTAAATTTTAACATCGACATTGATTGATTAAATGATAAAAATTAATTTATTAAGAGAGGGGGCTAGGTGTATGGTAAAGTCATGTGGATGGCCACATCAGCTTATTTTTTTGAGAATAAATTATAATAGGTATATATAAAATATTACTTGTAGTAGAACTGGATTGCAAAAGTAATTATATGAGGACCTTATAAGTTGTCTGAACATTGATAAAGTGTGCATAACTGTTAGATCTTAATAATTTTAAGTGGTTTGATAAATTTTATCATGTCATTTTCGTAATCATCGATATATCTAATTTTTATTTTACATTTTACATAAGTATGGCCTCGGGAACTACATATATCCATTTATCCAGTAGTCACATATTCGTTCCTTCTTTTCTTTGAAAAAACATGGATAAAAAATAAAAAAGGAAGAAAAACTTGACAATCAAGAGATCTTTAAGTATGATTTAATAATCAAATTGCTAACACGTTTCTTACATAAATAAACCATAAGAACGGGTATAAAAAGTGATTTGATTTATCCTTAACAACATTACCTACTACATACTATTTACTTGAGAGCTAAAATTTTCATTTAGAATATGACATGATATATTGAATTGAGGTTCCAACTAATAAAGAGATTTTGCGTACGATTCAATCGGATATATTAGAAATTAATTGTTTGATTCATTTTTCTTCAATAAAATGAAGATTCTGTTTGATAGGAGTGTTGTCGATAGGGTTTCTTTTTTTCGCATAGTTTCTCTCTCTTTGAGTGTCTATTAAAAGACATATATCCACAAGTTAAATAAATTATGAAAACAAAACCCTTCTGACATTTAATAAAAATCATCCATAACAGCTTCTTCTTCTTCTAATTCTTCTATATAGGTATGAACACCTGTTTCTCCAACATTTTACATTCAGTCATCAGGGTCATAACTCTCTTTCCATAGTTTTTTTGGTCTTCCACGGATTCTGACCCCCACGGGACGGTTTTTTGCCAATATTTTCGGGAGACGGTCGTCTTGCATTCTCGACTACGTGGGCAGCTCAGCATCTTCTTCTTACATGAACCCGAGGGGTGTGTACACCGTCTTTGGAATTATTTGGAATTACTTTGGAATTCATTAGATAATCTATTGTCTTCTTCTTGAAATGAAAGTGGAAGTGGAAGTAGGTGTACACGATTTTAGGTCGCGATTCACCCCTCGCATGAACCCAATCGACTATGTCCTGAAGACCGCTTATTTACCTAAGGTATTCGCTGCGGATTTTATCATGCAAGGGTCTTCGAATGGATGGCTCTTACAAGTCTCATCTCAGTTGTCCGGCGAAGCTGTTTTGTAACGGTTGTGTCTGCCCAGGACTCAACCCCATATGTTATTATCGGGCGAACACAGGTCTTAATTTTACTTTCGGCAGACATAAACTTATTTTTCCAAACTAAATTGGATAGACAGCCCGAAATTTTTGCTCCTTTGATGACTTACGATGAGTTACTTCTTCCTTAAGGTTTCGTCTGCTAGAAATCTGAACTCTCAAATAGTTAAAACTTGGGACTTGTAATGTTGTTGATGACTAAGTTACACCTAAGGGAAGCTTTTGCAATCGCCATGCATTTTATCTTGGTATTAGAGACTTGCATGTCTAAGCCGATCGGAATTTTCAGAGAATTTGTCCAGGCGAATTCGAAGGTCCTCTTCGCACTCCGCCATCAGGACCGCGTCATCAGCATAGCACTCCACTAGCAAAGTAGTCTCCCCAATTTGAAGCCAAGGTGTTCGGGTAGATTTTTGATAATTCGTCCATTATCACGTTGAAGAGCATAGTCAGAGAACTGGCTCACGTGAAGTATGGGCTGACCCCCGAAATATATCGAATTCAAAACTCAATTTTGTTTTATTTCTTTTTTATATAAAACCTACCTCGCATCATACTCAAGTTTTATTATTATATGGTGAAAGTCCATCAATGAAAAAAAATAAAATAATGATCATTTTCCCACACCTTTCCCAATCTACCATATGTAAAAAATTCATTTTTAATTGCAATTATTTCATGTTTGGTGTAGTAAATCGTCTTCAAATTTAACAGTGTGTTTATTATGCTTTTAATGACTAATATTCCAAGTTTCGAAGACTTCTTGAATTAATATTGTTAGAGTTCGTGCCTGTGATGAAACTGTATTAGATGAAGGAGGAGGTATCAGTCAAAGATGGAATTAGTGGGTTCAATAAAACGTTTCGCCATGAATTTATTTGGCCATCTTCAGTTAATTAGGAGTTATACACAAAATGCGGTACACATATGTGATCGGACCAAGCTCTTGTCAAAAATAAAAATTTAGTTTCATGTAAATTTATAAAATGCTGGATCCAAAAGTTTTAGATCCAGCACGTTATAAATTTACATGAAGCTAAAATTTTTATTTTTGACAAGGCTTGGTTCGATCAAATATGTGTACCGCATTTTGTGTATAACTTCTAATTAACTGAAGATGGCCAAATAAATTCACCCTAAACGTTTTATTAAAGGTGTTTTATTGAACCTAGTGATTCCATCTTTGGCTGATAACTCCTTCTTCATCTAATACGACTTCTTAAATTTTTGCATTTGTGAAAGAACTACCTCAATTTCTAAATATCTTGATCTGGCTTTATTTTGCTGACACTTTATAAATCTAACGAATATCGGACTATACTAACATTCTTAAAATTTATTTCTCACCACTGACTGTAATTGAAATACTTCTATCAACTTAACATTTTTTCCAACTTGATATATATTTTGTCTGAGTTATAAAAAAATTACTCAACAACATCGAGTCTTTTTGATCATTTAAGTTAGAATATTTTTTTTGCCCAACCCTTTATTAAATAAAAAATAGCAAGATGCAAACGAACCAATTGCATAGTCGTGTGACAAGTATAAATGACATTGTCATAGTTATTGTTTAATGAAAACCCCAATCTTGTTTTTAAACCCTATAAATTATTTATATGTATTATGAATGAATCGATAAAGTTAAATTTTCAAAACTGGTTCCATAAATTTACATTTTATTTCAATCGAAAATAAATATTCTTATTCCATCATCATTTCTTACATGAATTATTAGGAGATTTTCGAATAAATTATCATAATATTTTTTTAACCGACTTCAAAAAGGAGGAGGTTCTCGATTCGAATGATTTTTTTTATGTCTATGTTACCTGATATCTTCGCCAATTGTGAACCGATTTTGATGGGTTTTTTCGGCATTGGGTTCAGTATAGTTTCCGATTGGGCCCGTATTTTTTTCAATGGTATTGGACCTTTTTTGTTATGTTTGTTCAGGCATAACTTCTTCGTTTATGAACCGATTTTAATCATTCTTTCTACGTTTGGATCAGTATAGCTCCAAGATTCACAAATAATTCTCGGCAAAAGCAAAACTTTTCAATTAGCTCCAAGATAGTCAAGATACCTAACTATTTATTTATTTTATGTATGTTAGCGAGAACTTTTTGCCACGTGGACCGAATTTGATGATTCTTTTTTTATTGGAAATAGGGTACCTTATATTAAGTCACTATTAATAACATCACTAAAAGAGAAAAATAAAAATAATTAAATATCCCAACGCCTCCCATCAAGTTAAGTATAAGCTTAGTGGATACTAGGAGCTCAAAGCTCTTATGACAAAGCATTGCAGTACACATGCAAAGATCCCGGGTTCGAGCCCCGGCTGATCCTTTTGTCTGTAATGTAAAATAATCTTTTCTTCGTTCTCTAAATTTACATAAAAATAATTTTTATAAAAAAATAAAATCCGACTTCAAAAATAATAAATGCAACAAATAAAATAATAAGAATTCAAAAATCAAATAAAACGCACTAAAAGTTATAAAATAATTATCTAATTTAGTTATAACTAAACGACGAAATATTAACATGCAATCATTTTTTGAAGTCGGTGCCAAACAAACTATATAAGCGAGGTACCCGGCAAACGTACCAAGTAAGATCCGACGAGTTCGATTAATAAAATGTATATTTTTGGCACCGACTTCAAAAAGTGATTTCATGTCAATATTTTTTCGTTTAATTGTAACTAAATTAGATAATTTTTTATACCTTTTAGTGAATTTTATTTGATTTTTGAATTCTTGCTATTTTATTTGTTGCATTTAATTTTTTGAAGTCCGTTTTATTCTTTTTATAAAAATTATTCATTTTTATTTCAATCGAAAATAAATACTCTTATTCCATCGATTCATTGCCCTTCATTGCCCATCCCCTTCATTGCCATTCATTGCCCTTCTAGGAAGCAATAAAAAATAATTAGAGGACGCCCTGAATGGAATTAACCAAATCCTAATAGAAGAAATCAAAATGAAAATAAACAAGAATAAAACCAAGGTCCTAGTATGTACAAAAAAAGAACAAATGAGACAGGAATGCATCAAAATTAACCAAGAAACCCTAGAAGGAGTTAAGGAATTCCGCTACCTAGGAAGTAAAATAACATGGGATGGGAGGAGCGAAAACGAAATTAAATCAAGAATTGCCCAAGCAAAAATGGGGTTTAATTCAAAACAAAAACTACTATGCTCCTCCTCAATCAGCTTAGAAAACAGGAAGTTGCTATTGAAGACATATATATGGAGCATAGCCATGTACGGGAGTGAAACCTGGACAATTAGAAAAGCGGAGAGAAAGAGATTAGAGGCTTTCGAAATGTGGTGCTACAGAAGAATGATGAATATCAAATGGATGGATAAAATTACAAATGAAGCAGTTCTTGGAAGAATCGGAGAAAGAAGAACCTTGTGGAAGAGTCTGAAGAAGAGAAGAGGTCAGATGATGGGGCACACACTGAGACATGGGGGACTGCTTAGGGATATCTTGGAGGGGAGGGGGAAAGAAAAGGGGAAGGGGAAGACCCAGATTAGAATATTTCACCCAAATAATTGGGGATATGGGATGCCAGACATTTAGAGAGGTTAAACAGCTGGCGGGGGACAGAGTCGAGTGGAGACGGATTGTTGCATCAAACCAGTCTTAGGACTGTATACTCAATGATGATGATATTCCATCGTCATTTCTTACATGAATTATTAGGAGATTTTCTAATAAATTATCAAAATAATTTTTTTCTTTTAGTCTTGTCTTATAATAATCAATTATATTTTTCAATGAATCATTAAACTTTCACTAAAAGTCAGAGGTACAATAATTCTCTTTATTTTTTAAATGAAATATTTTTTCAAGGAAGGAACCCATTCATTCTCTATTCATTAGAAAAGAAAGTGAATCTTGTTTTCTCACAGATCTTAATGGAAATAAAATTTTATAAAGCTTGTAAATTATGGTTAGACGGCTATAATTTCTTTAAAATTATGTTTATTCACAGAGATTCTCACAGCCACGACATTTATTTAAAAATTCTAAATTTTTTAGTCCAGATCTTTGTGATTTCGATTTCATTTCTAGCTTTATTTACATAATAACTATCTGATATAATGTGATACTAATATTATTTAAAGAACTAGGCCAAATTATACTCATTTGAAAAATTATATCTTTCATACGTTTTTAAATGTTTAGCTTACTATTAAACTCATAATATCGTTTCATTTGTTATTTTTATAGGTTTATTAGCTTAGGACAATACAAATTCAATAATACAAATACACTAGAAAAATCATAAGATGGTGTCATCTATTAAATCCGATGGAGTGTAATATTTTTAATTATATGTCAGAGGGGTTGATTTTCATCCCCTCGGGAATCAAACCCGAGTGCCAGTAACAGCAATCCGGGCCATCTGGCTCACCTGCGGGATGCGAACCTCTCTGACATATTTTACGCGTGTATGTATGTATGTTTAGTGAACACAGAAAAAACAGTGTTTTTTTAAACTATTTATATCTAAGCACGAAAAATGAAATATTCCCGTCACCCTGGAGAAGAAAAATATTTGAAATTCCGCAAACATTTACATTTTTTGTAATTAGAATGATCAATAATTAAAGATTTTTATTTCTAATGACTAATTTCCAAATTAGTAACTAATTTCATACTTATGTCTAATTTAATATGAAAGATTTCAATTTGCCGATGGTAATAGATTCAAATTTACTAGAAAATCATAAGATGGTGTCATCTATTAAATCCGATGGAATGGAATTACATATGTCAGAGAGGTTCGCATCCCGCAGGTGAGCCAGATGGCCCGGATTGCTGTTACTGGCACTCGGGTTCGATTCCCGAGGGGGTGAAAAATAACCCCTCTGACATATAATTTAAAATATTCCATTCCATCGGATTTAATAGATGACACCATCTTGTGATTTTCTAGTAAATTTGAATCTATTACCATTGGCTAATTAATATCTTTCATAATACAAATACAATTTCAATATTTAGTGAATCCTTCCTTTTGAGCAATCACATTTTGTATGATGGCAATACATTTTTTGTCTATTTCTTGAAGTTCAAATTTATTGTGCCATGCCTCAATAATATTTTTATCAAGTCCCTTTTGTTAGTAATTATTATTATTATTATTATTATTATTTTTTTTTTTAATGTCACCGGGAACAAAGCCCATTTAGACAGCACATAAGTAGAGTGTTAGTAGGGTTAGTGAGGGAGCCGAGTTTTCAGCCGATAGAAATTTTTATTTGCCAGCCAGGATCGAACCCAGGACCTCCACTCCAACATCGTCATAATCGATCGATGCCGAAGAGAGGCCAGTGCGTTAGCTGACTGAGCTACCCGACTCCCCTAGTAATTATTTTATCTTTTCAAATTTCTTTTTTCTAGGGCCACCCATAGATTTTCGATCGGGTTGAGGTCTGGCGAGTTGCCAGGTCAGTCCAAAAGGGTTAGACTAGATTACTACAAAAATTTTTTGAAAAGTTTGAATAAAATAAATTTACTTGATAAAAATCATTAGAGTATAATTATTTGGCCACCCACTGTATATAACCCACTTTAAAAGACTCAAATTATTTTCTTTTGGATACGCCTCACACCTGTTAGGAATTTCTATCATTTTTTTACACACTCTATGCTATTATAAGTAACTAATTAAAGTAAGCTGAGGTATTGAACAAAAATATATTGATTGTTTTTATAATACAAATAAATCCAAATCTTTTAAAAAAACAATCATAATAGGTTTATTAGAACCCAAACGTTTTGTGAGAATTTCTCCCTTTTTAATAGAATTTTTTAAATCGTGAAAAGGCTAGAATTTTCATTTTTGACCCTCCCCCTTATTTTTCGTGGTTAGTTTTTGCATTTCTAGCCCTCTGGGGGTCCACAGAATATGTATACAAAAGTTGGTTGAATTTGCTCGAAAGGGCTAGAATTTTCATTTTTGACCCCTCCCCCTTTTTTGTCTGATATAATGTTTAAAACACATTTAAAAAACAAATTATTTTATTAATAAATGAATTTAACTTTTAAGGACTAATCATAGATTTTAGAGAAAATATTTTTACATTGCATATCAGAGAGGTTCGTCCCCTTAGGAATCGAACCCAAGCGCTAACTAAGCTTGCCGGGCCGTTAGCCAAACCCATAAGACAAATCTCTCTGATATGCAATGTAAAAATATTTTCTCTAAAATCTATGATTGGTCCTTAAAAGTTAAATTCATTTATTAATAATAATAGGTCTGGGTTGATTTTTGAAATAATTTCCATCTTTTTTCAAAAAAAGACACTCAAAAAGATACTTAAATCTTTGCTTTCACTGTAAAATTATTTTATGTTATTTTCAAAAATATATTCAGTTTTTTTCTAGTTAAATTTTTTCATTTTATTTATACCTTTTCAAAATGTGGAAGATTTTCATGTCACACCCTGTATATATAAAAAATATTTAGTCCACCAACAAAAATTCGCCCTTCCCAATATAATCGTTTGATTAAAATTTCAATACTATTTATGATTTGCGGGAAAACTGGCTAGATATATATTGTAAATTTCAAGTATGACCTTATTTAATTTATGAGCTACAATGCTCCAAGATTGTCGAGCATAATAAGGTCCCTTTTCACCTTTGTGCGGAACCCTAAGATAGATTCAAATGAAAGATAATTCTATAAATCAAATTGATGGTCATTGCCACTATATTTTGGGAGAATCATTTCTAAATTAATGCATAAAGGAGCGGATCTCCACTTGGTTTCAGAGCTTTGCTTTTGAATAAAAATGCAAATTTTGTATTCAAGGTTGCAACATAAAATAGACGCAAGAGCTGAATCGGGTATTGTAGTGGAAAATTTAATTCATAATAAAAATGTTAGATAGGAAATAAAGCAAGAATTTAAAAAAGAAAGCCAAGATTGTTTGTGAAGGGAAATATGGTCAGCGAGCACGAAACTGACCACTCGATCTCTAAAGGTGTCAAGGTCAGAATCAGAACAACTCTATCAGGCTGACACACCTCCTCTCGCCTCTCAATTAATCTGCACATTTAATAGTTAATTAAATGTATGTGAAACATGCAATTATATTACAAATAATAAAAAAATTGTTGATAGAATTAAAAATAGAAGTAGGTAATAGGCCCGAAACATGTTTTAGAGCAAATCCAACATATTTTGCTTTGTAAAGTCTTGAAGGAGACAATAAAAGAGTGTGTTTTCTGCTGGAATTATAAATTTTATTTATTTATAATTCCAGCAGAAGACTACACTCTTTTATTGTCTCCTTCAATATATAAAAATTCTGCTACTCTCGGCAAAAACTTTCAATTAGTAAAGTCTACTAGGTTTTTTTCCAATTTAAAATAAATTATCTATTTTTACTTTAACATACAGGGTATGGTCAAGTATTGTAATCGTGCATGAAAAAAGTGGGTTTTTTTCCTTCTTTTTTCGAAATATCTCAAAAACGTCTGAAAATATTTTGATTCAAAAAATTGAGCAAAACCATGGCATTTTGCTCTACAAAAAAGCCCTAATAAGTGCAATCGAAAAAATTATATTTTTCGAGATAATAATTGTTTTGTCAAAATATCTGTTAGTCTGGTTGTCTGTCTGTTAGTCTGTGAATATCGAAACCAAATTTCACACGTAGTTTTGGTGCATTGAGCTTAAGAGTTGATTATATTTTGGTACATATCGACCCAGAATTAAGGGGGTGGAGGGGGGTCAAAAATTAAAAATCTAGGCCCGTTACCAAACTCAACCAAATTTTGTGTACATAAACAATGGGACCCCAGAAGTCTAAAAATGCAAAAACTAACCTCCCAAAATGTGTGTGAGGGGGAGATGTAGGGTCAAAAAATGAAAATCTTGGCCATTTACCAAACTCAACCAAATTTTGTATACATAGTCAGTGGGACCCCAGAAATCTAAAAATTCAAAAACTAACCGCCCAAAATGAGGAGGGGGTGTAGGGTCAAAAATGAAAATATAGGCCCTTGTACCAACCTCAACCAAAGTTTGTATACATAATCAGTGGGATCCCAGAAGTCTAAAATCCAAAAGCTAACTGCCTAAAATGTGGGAGGGAGGAGGGTGTATGGTCAAAAAATGAAAATCTAAGTCTCTTGTACCTAACTCAACCAAATTTTGTATACATAATCAGTGACCCCACAGTAATCTAAAAATGCAAAAACTAACTCCACTCCCCTACATGATTATAAATAATTTTATTAAATATTAAATATAAGTGGGGGCCAGGTTGTATGGTAAAGTCACGTGGATGGCCACATCAGAACACGTCAGGTATTAATAATAGTCTTTATTTGTATAAATTTATTGTTGCACTCATAAATTTTTAACCCCGATTTTACTCAATTTCATATTTTTTCAATTCAAATAATCTACAAAAAGTCAATTCTGTCTCCTGTCTAATTTGGCTGTTTAAACTTTCAAACCTGTGTATTTACTTGAAAAATGTTCAGATATGACTGAATAAAATATGAATAAATAAAAAAAAGATGAATGAAGACTAGATAATTTAATAAGTTTTTTAGTTATTAAGATTTTATTAGAAAAAATTATTAAAATTGTCAAAAGACATTGTGTTCAGTCCCCAATATTGTTTTAGTATTTAACTTGACTCACGCCATCACTGGAGTGGTCAAGAGAGAAACTATTGTCAGTTGGAGAGTTGGTTAGTTAATAGCATCCGGTGGTGTTAATTTTATTCATATGGTAACACAGAAAATGACTTTATTAAGGTAGCGATTAATTATGTCGTTCATAAGTGTCATTTCCGTCCCTGCGATAACAAGTCATATAAAAATATTTATTTAAAAAACTTTCTAGTGTTGTTTGCTTTTTCTGAATTGTAACCAAAATTGTAACCTTCTATATTTTTTAAACCAGTCTCTGCCTATATTATCAATTCAAAATTCTTGATCTGAATGAGAAAAATCATAAAAAATTGAAAAATATTTTTTATATTCATTATTAAATAAGAGGATGATGATTCAATTCAATTTATATCAATATGCAATGAGGAAATTATATTATTTATAATAAAGAGAGCGAGTCATCTATTAGAGAAGATGGAAGAAGTTCTTAAACTGAATAAAAAGCTTAGTAATTCATCTTTTATAAATGACCAGACGTAATTTGCTCTCTATAAATCTTACATTAAGCATCAATTTTGATTTCAACTTGATATATTTATTAGCATGATTTACGCAGAACCACCGATCTGCCTTGGGGCACGGTCTTTGAAAATGGTTGTTGGCAAAATATATATGTATTATTAAAATTATTGATTACATATAATATATTACATAACAATAATATATTGATAATTTCAGAAATTTTTTAAAATAAATTACAGTATTTATGAATCAAAGTACGAGTACTTAGTTTTCTCTATAATTTAAAGGTAATTTGTTTCTGCTAATATGATTTGTTCCATATATCGAGAATATAAAATTTTTAAGAAAAAAATAAAAACCGACTTCAAAAAATTAAATGCAACAAATAAAATACACTAAAAGGTATAAAATAATTATTATCTTATTTAGTTACAACTAAACGACGAAATATTAACACGAAATTACTTTTTGAAGTCGGTGCCAAACATATAACTTTTATGAATCACACTCGACGGATCTTACTTAGTACGTTTGGCGGGTACGCTCGCTTATAGGTATAGTTTGTTTGGCACTCGAATTTCAAAAAGTAATTTCGTGTTAATATTTCGTCGTTTAGTTGTAACTAAATAAGATAATAATTATTTTATACCTTTTACTGTATTTTATTTGTTGCATTTAATTTTTTGAGACAGATCTTATTTTTACTTAAAATTTTCTATTTTTCTCTTTTTAGTGATGTTATTAATAGTGATCATATCATCAGAACTTGATCAAATTAATATGACACCATCCCTAAGACACCCCATTTCGGATAAAAAAAGAACCATCGAAATCGGTTCATAAACAAAGAGGTTAGGTCTAAACAAACCTAATAAAAAAGGTCTAATAACTATGAAAAAAAATCGAAAAAAATGGGACCAATCGGAAGCTAGACTGGACCCAATGCAAAAATTTTTTTCAAAATCGGTTGACAATTGGCGGAGATATGAGGTAACATAGGCACACAAAAAAAAAAAAATTCAGTCGAATAGAGAACCTCCTCCTTTTTTTGAAGTCGGTTAAAAATAAGAAAATAGCATTTTGTCTTATATTCAAAAATTTCTTCAGAGCTATTTCACTTAATAAAATTAAAGGCAATAATTCTAATAAATAAATACAATTCATTTATAAAACAGAAATTCGTAATAATATTCAATTTGAACTGAAAATTCTGAATGGTACCTACCATACTTTAATGTCTAGTGCTTGGAGCACCGAGCGATGCTCGGTAACTTTTTACCTCAAGATAGCTTAAGATTCAAATTTCAAGGCTCTGCGACTTATCCAAGACGAGATATGAACCATTAAAATATTTATTTTTCGACATGATTAATTTACACCCTTTTCCTTTATTTCAATCGGATTAAAATTTATACACGACTATTAGCTCATGACTCATGAGACTTGATAAGTTCGATCGAAATCGTTAGAGCAATTTTCGAGAAACAGATTCTATATATATGAAACATAAAACACTATCAAAATATGTTTTTAAATTATCCAATTTTGCCTAAAGAAGGAGTATATATATGTTAACTAGATGAATGCGAAAGTTAAAACTTTTATCCGGGCACTGCCCTATTTTGGTGCAATTGGGACCAGACTCGTTTTGATACTGAACCAAGAGTTGAAAAAAGATACAGGACCCAGCCGGGTATGATCCGACATCTTCTGCGTTAAGCCCGCAGATGCCTTTTCCATTTCGCGTTCATCTAGTTAACATATAAACATTCTAAATAAAATTTATTGAATATCTGAACAAAATTCATCTGTTTCGATTCCCCAAAGAATCAGATAGATGGGCAATGTAGTAAATTTATATATATACAAGAATTGCTCGTTTAATATAATAAGATAATAGCCAAAGATTAGTACAATTAAGATGAGACATAATTGATTAACATATTAAATAAAAAAACACTATCAAAATATGTTTTTAAATTATCCAATTTTGCCAAAAAAATACAAATATTTTTTTTTCTAAAGAGAAAGTAACAAGTGCTGTACTATTTTGAAATCTCGAATAAATGGTCCAATTTTTTAAATGTGATTGACAGGTGTTTGGTTACTTACATCCCCAATGATTAGGCCAGATTCGGTCAAGAATCCTGTCCTCCTGCAGGCGCCAGTTCTCGCGTCCCGGCGTTGGGCTGGGATTCCCCGGGCCTGGACCCGCACCCCAAGCACTGCATCCACGTGTAGTTCATCTTCAAACTCGACACTAACCCGGCCCCGTGTGCCACCACCACTACTAGCAGGCATTTTCCGACACGAACAACAAACCCGTCAACATCAACACTGATGACATGAGAAACATCGGAATCCACCTTGCGGTCCTTTTCTGTTCAAATAAACGGTGTGGCTTGTTGAAGCCATACGTACGGATTATGTTTCCCTTCCTTGTTCCACCTTACTCAGACAGGGATTCCCCCACCAGCCCATTTTCTCCTACTCATCGTCACCGTCACTGCCCTTCATTCCTACTATTGTGTGTACTACTACGCTACTCTTGTTCATTTTTTTTTCTTAATGGCTTATACGACACAGTTTCTCTTTATTTGATGTTTTTTTTACAGCGAAAAAGAGAGAAAAAGGGTGGTATTCGCTACGAAACTTATCTAGATATGAATTGTATATATTAGGACATGAGATTTTTTCGAAAAAAATAAAACCGACTTCAAAAAAATTAAATGCAACAAATAAAATACACTAAAAGGTATAAAATAATTATTATCTTATTTAGTTACAACTAAACGACGAAATTTTAACATGAAATTACTTTTTGAAGTCGGTGCCAAACAAACTATACCTATAAGCGAGAGTAACAGCCAAACGTACTAAGTAAGATTCGTCGAGTGCGATTCATAAAAGGTATATGTTTGTCACCGTCTTCAAAAAGTAATTTCATGTTAATATTTCGTCGTTTAGTTGTAACTAAATAAGATAATAATTATTTTATACCTTTTAGTGTATTTTATTTGTTGCATTTAATTTTTTGAAGTCGGTTTTATTTATTTTTCTCTTTTTAGTGATGTTATTAATAGTGATCATATCATCAGAACTTAACCAAATTAATATGGCACCATCCCTAAGATACCCCCTTTTCAATAAAAAAAGAATCATCGAAATCGGTTCATAAACAAAGAAGTTAGGCCTGAACAAACCTAACAAAAAGGTCTAATACCAATGCAAAAAAAATTTCAAAATCGGTTCACAATTGGCGGAGATATGAGGTAACATAGACACAAAAAAAAAATTCAGTCGAATAGAAAACCTCCTCCTTTTTGAAGTCGGTTAATAAATAGTACCTAAAAGATGCATATATTAAAGAAAAGCGAGGTTTTTTTGTTAAGGGAAAATGGTGTGGATTCTTGGTGAAACATTTTAAATAATAAAAATAAAATTGATAATTCCAGCAGTAGGCACACTCTTTTATTGTCTCTTTCAATATATAAAAAATAGCTGACGACCGGCCCTTCGGCCCGGCGTCACCTAGCCCCTGGCGGGGAGCGTCTCATTCATACCAATTTAATAATTGAAATTTAAAATGATACTCTAAGTATTGAAAGAATGTAATGAATGAATTGATTCAACAATAAGGAAAGATTTATTAAACTCATTGTCTAACCAAGATCTCTATCTGACCAATCAGAATCGTTCTAATAATTTAATGCTTTGCCATTGGCTATACACTGGCTAATCAGATCGTTTGGATCATACAAACAAATATACATACTTTTTCATTTATATATATATATATATATATATATAGATATTTTTATTTATTTCTGGTCCATCTTCATGTCAGAAAAGAAATCTACCCCTTAATGAAATCACCTGACTAGTTCTATAGATAAGGAAAAATCCAAGAAAATGTAATTTAAAATGTATTTTAAAATTTTATTTATTGTAACTTGTAGGTATTAATATGTAGGATCTGAAATGTTGTGAAAAATAATTTTCAAACAAAATTTCAGAGACGTATCCCATATGGTCCAAGAAATCATCTACCTTTCACTATATATAAATTTAAGTCGGTGTCTATTTTCTTCTTGTATTGAAAGCTTAAGGGGGATTTTCATCTCATCAGAGTACAAAAAATGATATCTATATATATAAAATAGAAAAGTATGTATATATGTTTGTATGATCCAAACGATCTGATTGGCCAGTGGATAGCCAATTATTAGAATGATTCTGATTGGTCAGATAGTGATTGTGCTTAGCCAATGTGTTAAATAAATCTTTCCTTATTGTTGAATCAATTTAATTCAGCACATTCTTTCAATACTTACAGTATCATTTTAAATTTCAATTATTAAATTGGTATGAACGAGCGTTCCCGCCAGGGGCTAGGTGATGGTCGTCAGCTAGTTATCCATAAAATAGAAAAACAACTCAGAGAATCAAACAGGTAGTAGAAAGTTCGTTCTAGTGCGGACATATTTGTACAAGAACTGATTAAATTTTGGGCTTTCTAACTTCACATCTTCTGTTTGAAATATGCTAAAAATCAGAAAAACAATCGAATTGTTATATGGTGATATTTTGAATGCTAAAACTAATGATTTGATATTTGAGATGCAGGTTTTTTTTAATAACAAGCTCCATCTTCATATAAAGTTCCAGCTTTATAGCTTAAACTGTTCGCTGAAAAAAATATTTACAAAATTGACGGAAAATGTTCCTAATCATAAAAAAGTCTTCATTTTTTTCTCTAATTAATACACTTTTTTATTAGCTGATTATAAATCTTTTAAAATTGCTAAGGTTCTTTTTTATGTATAGGTGCTCTCCAAATTTGCCCTAAGGTTAAAAGCTATTAATAAAAATAATAGTAATAATAATAAAAAGAAAAAACAAATGCCTGAGAGGATTCAAATTTTAGTTTGCCAATTAAATTCCAACACCTGATTTACAATGGGGTATATAATCCCATCCGAACCAATTTTGTATTTAATTGATTAGGTACTAATAATAACAATTTGATACAGTTTAATTCTTCGTCGTGCATTTATTTGATTTTATATGCTTGTTTAGTTCGTAACTTGGTCAACATTCATGGTGACAGCTCATTCTTGATAAGGATCACAAATACCGTATAAGAAACGTCGTATATTTTAATTAATCGGTTTATTTATTTATTTATTAATAGGTATATAAAAATATGTGAAATAGCCATCACAAGAATTTACCACATATCTGTCCCTATTTCCCTATGCGATTCTAGGAAGCTTAGCCTTCCAACGATAGTTGTCTCAGGCCTTAAAGTGTAATTGGAAAATTTGGCCCAATTCGGACAAAAGGTTCAAATTTTTAACCCCCTCTCGCTCTAATTTTTGGTCCGATTTCCACAAAACTTAATCAGCTCTTAATCTCAATTTTACTTAAGGAAAGTGGTGTAGGTTTTAGGTGAAAAATGATATTAATTAATAAATTAAAGGGAGTGTAGTTTCACAGTAAATGAAATAAAACTCAAAGACCCCTATACAAACTCAATATAATTTCAGATTATTAATCCATCATCAGGAGTTTACAGATTAAAAATTGAACTTTTTAAAAGTTTTTAATTTGTAAGCTAATAATCCGAAATATATTAAGTTTGTATAAACCTCTTTGAGTTTTATTTCATTCATTGTGAAACTACACTCACTTTATTTTTTAACCGACTCCAAAACGGTTCTCTATTCAACTGATTTTTTTGTGCCCATGTTACCTCACATCTAAGCCAAATGTCAACCGATTTTGAAAAAAAAATTTGCATTGGGTTCAGTCTACCTTCCGATTTTTTTTCATAGGTATTAGACCTTTTTTGTTAGGTTTGTTTAAGCCTAACTTCTTTGTTTATGAACCGATTTCGATGATTCTTTTTTATTCGAAAGTTGGTATCTTAGGGTTGGTGTCATATTAATTTGGTCAAGTTCTGATGATATGATCACTATTAATAACATCACTAAAAAAGAGAAAAATAAAAATAATTTTTAAGAAAAAAGAAAACCGACTTCAAAAAATTAAATGGAACAAATAAAATACACTAAAAGGTATAAAATAATTATTATCTTATTTAATTACAACTAAACAACGAAATATTAAGATGAAATTACTTTTTGAAGTCGGTGCCAAACATATACCTTTTATGCACCTGACGGATCTTACTTAGTACGTTTGGAGGGTATGCTCGCTTATAAGTATAGTTTGTTTGGTACCGGCTTCAAAAAGTAATTTAATGTTAATATTTCGTCGTTTAGTTGTAACTAAATAAGATAATAATTATTTTATACCTTTTAGTGTAATTTATTTGTTGCATTTAATTTTTTGAAGTCGGTTTTATTTTTTTCTTAAAAAATATATTACTTAATCTCAATATAAAATTTCGTTGTGATACCTTTATTGGTTTTTGAGCTAGAGGGTACATAAAATTTGGTAACCCTCAAGTATTAACGCACTAACAGTTAGACAAAATAATTAATATCTCTTAAAATATATATTTTGCAATAAAAACCCGTTTTTAGTAAGAACGGGGTTTTACTAGATATAACGCGTTTCACTGAATACCTTTGTGGTAACTAGAATTTACTGATGTTGGTTGAGTTTGAACCGATGGGTGAACTGCGATTGCAATTAGTTGTACACCTTCTTTGGAATTATGTGGAATTATTTTAGAATTAATTAAATAATGCCAATTAATCTATTATCTTCTACTTGGAAATGAAAATGGAAGTAGCTGTACACAATATTAGGTCGCGGTTCACCCCTCGGTTTGAATCAAAGGTCTAGAATCTTCATTTTTGACCTCCCGCTCATTTTGGGTGATTATTTTTAAAAATTTTTAAACGAAACTATCAAAAATTCCATCAAGTTGTAGAGGATGTAATTTTTGATATTTTCGTTTAAAATTTTTGGAAATAAACACCCAAAATGAGTCGGAAGGTCAAAAATGAATATTCTAGACCTTTAAACCAAACTCAACCAACATCAGTAAATTCTAGTTGCCACAAAGTTATTCAGTGAAACGTGTTTTAACTAGTAAGAACTCGTTCTTACTAATAATCGGGTTTTTACTGCAACATGTATATATATTCGATGTTCACTATACAAAGTTTGTAGACTGAAACCCCGTGATTTCGCTCAACACAATACTTCATCTTACCTCCTATGTTAAAGTAAACATATTTCTCATCAAAAACATTAATAAACAATTAAATAGCTACCTATAATGGCATCTGCAATTATAATTCTTTTCAGTTATATACTCTTATACTCTGATTATAAAATTGAACTTTAACTCTAGAAAACGGCTTTAATAATAGATTTTTAATTTCATATTCCCCTTATGCTAACGGACAGAATATTAGCCCCACGCAACTTTCCTCACTTTTCAGTTATTTTTAATTAAATTACGCAAAAATGGGGTAATTTAATACTCCAGTCGTATAACGCAAGGACTAATATATATAAATAAGTATATTTATTTGTATCAAGGAGAGGCTTCAATTTTTAATTTATTCTTATGAGAAATAGCTCTATCCAAGTATAAAGGGTTGTAATGGAATCATAATACAGACCAAAAAAGACTAGGTCCCCAATATTTCCTGTATTGTCCTTAAAAATAAGGTTGCTTTCGTATAAATCATTTTTTCGTTTTGAAAATATAAACATTTTGAAATAAAAACAAACTCTCTAAAAACTTTCGTTCATGACTTATCGTTTCCCAGCCAGATTTATTAGGGCCAAACCGATCCTAGATACTTTATTTGTAATTAGTTATTGGGATATATATATATATATATATATTTTTTTTTTTTTTTTTTTTTTGGCTTTTCGGCCATGGTAGCCATAAGCCATTTACGATACTATTTATTTTTATTTTTAAATTTGTCTCTACCTCGGGGGTCAGATTTTAGCCGGATGCCTCGAGCCGGATTCGAACTCGGGTCCTCTTGGTTAGCTGGCTGACATGCTACCGCCTAGCCTACCCGACCCCCCATATATATATATATAATTTAAAATTAAGCCACTAGGGTAGGAACTTTTCTTAACTAGCAATTCCGTATACTCGAATGTTACCCAACATCAAATTTAGAGAAGATAAAGAAGGTTCGGGACTGTTTATCATTTTTATAAGAAAATTATCAAATTTTTACCATCGAATCATTGATCCATTCAAACCCCCCACCCCTGGATCCCAACCACCAGCCCATGGGGGACGGACAAACATAAGTATATATATACAGGGACAAATGCCCTTTAGTAGCCCCCTGGATATAGATACAGAAACAGAAAAGAAATGCCCTTTAGTACCTCCCAACCCCCACCCCTTGATCCCCCCTGGACCTCACTTCCCACCCTCTGGGGGGATGGACATAGGTACATAAGTACATAGGTAGGTACAGAGGCAAGGACAAATGCGCTTTAGTAGTATAGAATATAAAGGGGGGGGAGCTTTCATCTTATTGCGAATTTCTGGGATCATACTGTACTTTAAAACATTTGTTCTTTACAAATATTAGGTTATTTAATATCAATTTAATATGACACAAATATGTCGTTTATTCAAGTGGCAAATCCGTATTCTCCATATTTATACGTTACTGTATGTAATGTACCAGAAATAATTAGAATATCTCAGCCATGAAACAATCCATTTTATGTTAAGCATTTTTTCCTGTTGAGAAGATCTAAATGATTTGAAAGGAAATGGATACCGTTGAAAATTGAAGCTCTTTGAAAATATTTATAAACGGGGAAATTAAAAAGTTATCTGGATTCTGATTTGTTGAGTGAGTGAAAGTGAAATGGCGTGACAAAATAATAATAATATCATTGATTACAAGATCCAGGAGAAAATAAGGAAATATAATAGAATATTTCACGGCCTTCTGATGTTTATGAAATATGTTTTATATACCTACTGATCAAGAGAATTATTAATCGATGTTTAGCAACACATTAAAGTGGGTTTCTTCACGTATGAAGAAAGTTCAAAGTCTAATCAGTTCTTGATTGTTTTGAAAATACAAACATCTTAGTACAAAATGAAATACTCCGTATCTTCATTTCGCCTGCGATGTCTACCACCAAACTAGCATCTCATTTGATTTATTGCTATTTCTCTTTTCCCTTATAATTCTTGTTATCAAAGGAAGTATTCAAATACACACAGAAACAAGTAGATTTCTAAAATTTTGTAAAATTTCATTATTTTAAGTAGCAGTTCTCAACCCATTTTTTCAATGTATCTCATAATCAAAATGTGATCGAGTCACTCTGTAGGGAGTTTATATTTTTAACTAGAAAATGTTTCATGCGAAATTGGAAAAAGCTATTTTACTTGTCCTGCTGGAAGGATTATGGTACGTCAAGCAGGGGACGTGGCCACGGAGGGGGGGTCAGAACAAAGGCAGGAGTAATGGGGTGAGTAACGGCAAGAACAAACCGTTTCTTATGGCAAACTAACCTTAATTAAATATATTTCATATGTTTAATCAATAATTATGTTCTTTTTTTAATTAACCAATTTGTTTAAAAAAAAAAATTCCCACTAAATATTTTGATTTGAGGATTGCTTCCTCCCCATTAAAACGCCACTGACGTCAAGTATGAAGGGGATTCTCCATTGTTTTGAATTATAAGCAAAATAAGAACAAATGAATAAAATAAATTGGCACGTTCTGATGTGGCCATCCACTTGACTTTACCATACACCCTGGCCTCTCTCTTATATTTAAAACAATTATTTATAATCATGTAGGGGGGTTAGTTTTTCATTATTAGACTTCTGGGGGGCCTACTGATTATGTATACAAAATTTGGTTCAGTTTGCTCAAATGGCCTAGATTTTTATTTTTTGACCCCCCTAATTTTGGCCCCAGAAAAAAATATTTTCGTTATTATATGGTCATTTTATAGTATATTTGATTTTTCTTGTTTTTTTATTTTGAAAATATTATAATTTTAATTTTTAACTCCCCTTCCCTCCTTAATTTTGGGTCGATATGCACCAAAATCTAATCAGCCTTTAGTATCAATGCACCAAAAATACTTGTGAAATTTGGTTTTGATATTTACACTAGTTTGTGAGCTATCTCGTCCACAAGAATTTGGTAACGCACAGACTAACGGAATAGCAGATATTTTGACAAAACATTAATTATCTCAAAAAATATAATTTTTTTTGATGTTCACTTATTAGGGCTTTTTTGTAGACCGAAATGCCATAGTTTCACCCAATTTTTTTTATTCAAAACAGTTTCAGCCGTTTTTGAGATATTTCGAAAAAAAAAGAAAAAAAGACTTTTTTCATGCACGATTACAATACTTGACTATATGGTCCTGTATGGTAAAGTAAAAAGAATAAGTTTGAATTCACAAAATTCATTAAAACAACAAATTATAATAAAAATTAAATTATATAATATGATGAAAGGGTTGAATTTGCATTAACGAAACCAACATTCATATATTGTTCTCTTTTGGTTAGACTTAAACATAGATTAATCCCAAGATTGGGGGGGGGGGGGGTCAGATAGGCTAGACGGTAGCGTGACAGCGAGCTAACCAGGGGACCCGGGTTCGAATCCGACTCGAGGCATCCAGCTAAAATCCGACCCCCGGGGGTAGAGACAAATTAAAAAAAAATATAACTAGTATCGTAATTAGGCTTATGGCTAGAAAGGCCGAAAAGCCAAAAAAAAATCCCAAGATTTAATTTCATCGAATATTTATTTAAACTTTAAAAGTTTTCATACTGACTTTTTGTTTATTGTCTTAACTTAGGTATCTAATACTACATCATTTTTAAGTTGGATATACTATCGAGTACCATCCGTAAATATTCTACATTACACCGGTGTTATGCGCGTGACATAAGTTGAGAACCACTGATTTTGGGGCTAAATAACCTAGGTAAATTAAAATCAATTTCAAAATATATATTCTTATTTTTAAATTGATATATTCTTAGCTTGTTGAAAGCATCCTAGTACATTAGATCTCGGAGGTAAGCATTACAGAGCGATGTTAGATCTTCGATGTTTTTTGTTTAATGTAGTGTTGTTGATTGTTAGCATATTCTCAGAATTCTCAATCTCACTCGTGTAGATTGCATTCCAGTGAAATTAAATACAGAAAAAATAGAGATCCTGAAAGTTGCTGGATGTTATTCAAGACTATATGCGTGATTTTTTCTGTCTGTATATGCGTGCGTCTGGATACAAACAACACCATTACTCAAGAAGGAAAGATTCATGAAAGCTCATTCTAGAGACAAAATGTTTGTATTCGCAAAAACGAAGATAAGCTTAGATTTTAGATTATAGCTTCAGGAATTTTGTTATGATTGAAAAATGCAAGAAAACAAATGCTTATCTATTAACGGGGAACTCTTTAACAGTTGTAGCTAATAAGCTGATAGCTCGAAAGCTTATATTAATGATCTATAACTTCATGTTAAAGCTTAAACTATTAAGCTCTAATATCTTCCTGATAAAATTAAGCAAAATTTACCTAGGAAATAGTGAGTCTTGAAAAAAATTCCCCTTTATCTCTTATTTTATTTTTAACCGACTTTGGAAAAAAGAGGAGGTTATCAATTCAAAGGAATTTTTTTGTGTTTGAACATTTATTTCTCTTTATCATGTCGATTTCAATGATTTTTTATGCATTGGGTTCAGTCTAGAACCCGATTGGTCCCGTTTTTTTCATTGGTAAAAATAAAATAAAATAATAAGAACTCAAAAATAAAATAAAATGCTATAAAAGGTATAAAATAATTATCTTATTTAGTTACAAATAAACGACGAAATATTAACATTAAATACTATTACTATATAGATTTAAATATTGTGCTACTAGAGTACATAAAATTCTACCCACCCCACAATATTCATGTGGTTGAAATTTGTTTGAATTCAAAATAGTTTCTAGTTCAGTGATAAACGTTTTTATAAATTGTTGCTATATATATGTATGTGTGTGATTGTAATGAATTGTGTGATGTATCTATATTGAAGATTTAAGATAACCTTGTTAAATTAAATTCAATTATAAACAAAAATGTCTTTAAAAGTCAAAGCTCTACGATGAATAATTAAAAAGCTATTGAAGTTGATAAAATTTAGTTTGAAAATTCAATCACATTGATTTGAACGAATAATTTTTTGAATCGAAAAAAGTGGAATTCTGTTGATGTCAGGAAATCATATTGCCCTGTTACCAGGCCTGAATCTGTTTGTATATACATCTATGGTTTAATTATTTTATTTTTTATATTATATGGCAAGGGTGGCCACAACGTGGCTCGCGAGCCGCACGCGGCTCTTCAGTCAATCTTGTACGGCTCTTGAACCCTCTTGAATAATACTGATTTTAAAAAGTAAAATTCTTAAATTAAAAAATAATAATACAAAAATTAAATTTCAAACAACTAACAGCCAATATGAACACTCGTAAAAGCAATTCTCAAAAGTAAAATATTATTTCTTTTTTTATTGAAATTGAACACTAATGTTTTAAGTAAGTAGAGGAAAAAATAAATCTTACTTCATTTATATTTTATAACATAAAAAATGTTTCTTTTTTTTAATAAACCACTAATTAATCTCCAAACAATGTGACTCGCTTTGAACAGTTTCATAAATTTGCGGCTCCCAAAGCTAACGTTAGTGGCCAACCCTGGTATATGGCATACTAAAAGTGGATACAATATATTTCAATACTATACACTTAAACATTGTGAAAAATTAAATTAGGTTGGAGTTGGTGGTGTTTCACTATAAACCAACACCGCGTTCCCTAAATTTGATTGAGAATAATATTAAAGTCCATAGCATCCATATTATTTAATTAATCAAGTACGTTTGCAGGTATTTGGACAGGAAGGTGTAAATCAAAAAATTGTCATTGATTTATGCGACGTTTCGCCAACTTTATTTTGGCTTCATCAGGCGTCTCAATGAATATGATTAATATTAATATATAACAGATGTGCACATATTTATGAATAAAATCAATTGAAATAATTACAATGGATGGCCTAATGAAGCCAAAATAAAGTTGGCGAAACGTCGAATAAATCAATGACATTTTTTTTATTTACACCTTCCTGTCCAAATACCTGGAAACGTACTTGATTAATTGTGAATAATGTATGAGTTGTAGCAGGGCCGGATTTAAGCACATCAGCGTACGCAGGCTGTAGCCTATGGGACCCCACCACAAAAGGGGCCCGCATCACAAAAAGGTCTACTTTTTTTTTAAATATTTTTAACAATGAAGAGTTATCAGGTTTATTTTAAAGTTTTTAATTTTACTTAGGGAAAGTGGTGTAGGTTTTATGTGAAACAAGATATTAATTAAGAAAGTAAAGGGAGTGTAGTTTCACAGTGAAACTACACTCCCTTTACTTTATTAATTAAAGTTTTTAATTTGATAATTGCGAAGTTGAGATTTTTGTATATAGGGATAAAACGGAGAAGAAAGGGAAAAGTATTCTATTCTATTTTTATAAGAAGTGATTTCTGTATTGTATTGATAAGGTTGTTATTATAAAGAGAAAAATTGTGTTTTTTGTGAATGTGCCAAATATCTTTTGAAAATTGTATTCTGATGGCCTTCAATGGTAACGAAGGTAATAAGAAAATTTAGACGAATGTGTGACATGACTATTTGGTAGGTAAACTATTGATACATGTTTGTTTTTGGATTCTGACTGTACTTTTGTAAATTAATATCAAGAATGTTCTTATAATTGTAGAAGCCCTGAAGAAGTCGGCAAAGTCGACGAAACGTTGGTGGATAAATAAAAAAGTCACACAAAAAAACTTTCAAATTATAAATTAAATTATGGACGGAAATGATAATAATTATTCTAAACGAAAACGAACAGGCAAATAGATGGAAGGAATACCTAGAAGAACTCTATGGAGAAGAAAAACAATGAACCCAATAGAAGAAGAAGAATCTGTGGACGAAAACGAATTAGGAGACCCCATACTCAGGTCAGAACTCGAGACAGCTTTGAAGGAAATAAAAAATAATAGAGCACCCGGAATAGAAAATATACAAGCTGAAATCTTAAAGAACTCTGGTGAAAAGGCACGTGACAAACTTTTTGAAATAATTAGCAAAATCTATAAATTGGGAATTATCCCAAAAGATTTCCAAAAAAACAAAATAGTCACACTTCCCAAAAAGACAGGCGCGGATGATTGTGAAAATTTCAGTACCATTAACTTAACCTCACATGCCTCCAAAATCCTAACCAAAATAATCCAAAGTAATAGAACAAAGAGTTGAAGAAAATCTGGGGAAAGACCAGTTCGGCTTTAGAAGAAACAGAGGCACCCGAGAAGCAATTCTCTCTCTTAGACTAATAATAGAAAGGGCTTTTATCAGAGAAGAATCTGTCTACATCGGATTCATAGACCTAGAAAAAGCATTCGATAACGTCAATTGGGAAATTATGTTTAAAATATTAAAACAGGCGGGAATAAAATTCAGAGAGAGAAGACTAATCTACAATCTATATCAAAACCAGACGGCAATTATAAATATTGGAGATGAGCAAAGAGAAGCCAAAATAAAAAAAGGTGTAAGACAAGGATGTGTGTGTCACCCATGATTTTCAACTTATACATAGAAGAAGCGATTAAAGAATTCAAAGACAAAAAAATGTATCGAAATCCAAGGTCAAAAGATCGCTATGTTAAGATTTGCCGATGACATTGCCCTTCTAGGAAGCAATAAAAAAGAATTATAGGACGCCCTGAATGGAATTAACCAAATGCTAATAGAAGAAATCAAAATGAAAATAAACAAGAATAAAACCAAGGTCTTAGTATGTACAAAAAAAGAACAAACGAGACAGGAATGGATCAAAATTAACCAAGAAAACCTAGAAGGAGTTAAGGAATTCCGCTACCTAGGAAGTAAAATAACATGGGATGGGAGGAGCGAAAACGAAATTAAATCAAGAATTGCCCAAGCAAAAATGGGGTTTAATTCAAAACAAAAACTACTATGCTCCTCCTCAATCAGCTTAGAAAAAAAGAAGGTTGCTATTGAAGACATATGTATGGAGCATAGCCATGTACGGGTGTGAAACCTGGACAATTAGAGAAGTGGAGAGAAAGAGATTAGAGGCTTTCGAAATGTGGTCCTACAGAAGAATGATGAATATCAAATGGATGGATAAAATTACAAATGAAGAAGTTCTTGGAAGAATCGGAGAAAGAAGAACCTTGTGGAAGAGTCTGAAGAAGAGAAGAGGTCAGATGATGGGGCACACACTGAGACATGGGGGACTGCTTAGGGATATCTTGGAGGGGGAGGTGGGAAAGAAAAGGGGAAGGGGAAGACCCAGATTAGAATATTTCAACCAAATAATTGGGGATATGGATGCCAGCATTTAGAGAGGTCAAACAGCTGGCGGGGGACAGAGTCGAGTGGAGACGGATTGTTGCATCAAACCAGTCTTAGGACTCTATACTCAATGATGATGATGTTATTTCTTAAATTTGCCATGAATTTAAAACCTACTTTCTGTAATAATTAGATAAAACAAAGAGCGGACTCTTGCTTTTCCTTTTCTTAATTTAATTTTATGGAATATTTCATTTTTCTTGTATTTTTTAGTTTGAAAATATTAAAATTTTAAATTTTAACTCCCGCCTCCCTCCCCCCCTTAATTTTGGGTCAATATGCACCAAAATCTAATCAGCTCTTAATCTCAATGCAGCAAAACTACGTGTGAAATTTGGTTTTGATATTCACACTAGTTTTTGAGCTAGCTCATCCACAAAAAATTTAGTAACGCATGTACTAACAGAATAACAGACTAACAATCATTTGGAACACATAGCACCTGTTAATATTTCTATTGAGTATTGCCTATCAAATCGGATCCTTTCTTGAAAGACGAAAATGGAAAAATCATATTTTATAAAAAATGAGAAATTAATAACCACAAGTGATTCATGTTTTTTGTCAAATTAAATAACGAATTCATTGAAAAGATTCGAAAACATTAACTTTTTGATCCATTTCTTTTTAAATTAAGATCATACCCACATTCTTACTATTCTCAATTATTATCTCTTGTTCAATAATATTATAAATAAAAAGTTTTCAATTAAATATAATAGTAATAATTTATCTCTAATAAACAAACAGACTAACTAAGAGACATTTTGATAAAACAATTATTATCTCGAAAAATATAATTTTTTCGATATTCACTTATCAGGGCTTTTTTGTAGAGCGAAATGCCATAGTTTCGCTCAATTTTTTTAATCAAAATAGTTTCAGCCGTTTTTGAGATATTTCGAAAAAAAGAAGGAAAAAAAAATACTTTTTTCATGCACGATTACAATACTTGACCATACCCTATATGGTAAAGTAAAAATGATACAAGACAAACTATCTCTTAATTTTTTTACTTTACCATATGGTCAAGTCTAGTATTCACGCATGGAAAAATTGTATTTTTTTCGAATTATCTAAAAACTAATGAAACTATTTTGAATTCTAAAACGAATTTTCACATTTAGTTTTTATTTGTATTGAGATTAAGAGCTGTAAATGGGGAATTTCGTATAAATCAACCAACGAGTCTAAGACATATTGATAGTTCTATTTTTTGAACATCCACCCCCCATTTTGGTCCCCGAAAGAATTGATTATTTTATTTTTTATTATAGGATCCTTCTATAGTAAATTCTATTTGCATTGTTACTTTACTTTTCAAATTTTATAATTTTAATTTTTTTAAATCTAACCTCTCTCCCCCAATTAATTTTGGATACGATTTCAACCAAAATTTAATTTTATATTTTTAAATACAAAAATGATACAAGACAAACTTCTTATCTCTTAATATTTTTACTTTACCATATAGAGTATGGTCAAGTCTAGTATTCACGCATGGAAAAATTGTATTTTTTTCGATTATCCAAAAACAAATAAAACTATTTTGAATTCTAAAACGAAATTTCACATTTAGTTTTTATTTGTATTGAGATAAGAGCTGATTAGATTTTGGTTGAAATCGTATCCAAAATTAATTGGGGAGTGGGGTTAGATTTAAAAAAATTAAAATGATAAAATTTGCAAAGTAAAGTACCAAGGCAAATAGAATTTACTATCGAAGGCTCCTATCATAAATAATAAAATAATCAATTCTTTCGTGGACCAAAATGGGGTGGGGGATGTTCAAAAAATAGAACTATCAATACGTATTTCTTAGACCCGTTGGTTGATTTGTACGAAATTCCTCATATACTCCCTATAAGTACGACTTTATTAAAATAACTCACTTTGTGTTATCGATAGTGATGCAAAAGAGGGGGGGGGGTCACAAAAATTTAACAAGGCATTCTATTAGTCCTGTCCAGTGCTCCTTCTGTGGCTTTCGTTGCAATGTAATAGATTAATAAATAAAGAAATAATTTCCATTTCTTAGGTAACAGTCATGACATTTGAATTAATGGGATCAGCTTTCAATACGCCACCTCGCGCAAGCAACAGTTATTTGTCGAATAAAAACATAGCCTATGCTTTGTAGTGCCATTTCAGCTTACAATTGAAATGATTTGAATAAATAAATAAAATAATTCAATTGCCCAGGTACCAACGTCGATCATGTTGAGAGGAGCAGTTTCCATTGCGTCACCTCACGCAAGCAACATGTGGCTCTGCAAGTTCTTTGTTGGAGGATCGTCTGGAAACAAATTATGTGCTATTGGCCCAGTAACCCTATGGCATACATTATAATGACAGATTATAATGAATAAATAAGTATTAATAGATACTTATTTGATTATGCCATAATGAGAACACCGTTTTCTATTTAAGCAATATGTGTCCCTGGTAGTTTTTTGATGGTAACAAGTCGTGTGTCGTTGCCTAGTCACAATGGGATGGATTAGCAAAATGAAATTTTGGAACTTGTCACGCTCTATCTCCATAAAAATACTGCTTTCGTACCACGTAGGAAAGTTCTAAAATAGCATTTTTTGCAAATAAAGTCTTCGTTTGATTAATTTATAATGGTAAATTCAATTTAAAACAATTATAAGTTGCTGAATGTTCAATTGAAACCTTGGAAGTGTTATTTTAAATAGAATATTAAAATCTATAATTAGATTAAATAATATAAAATGAGTCTCAAGTGTCATCAATTTTCATACACTGACTCTATTCCTCAATTATTGGATTAACATTGGTTTAGATTGCATTTTCAAATACATTTGAACTAAATAATCATTTTACAATGCAATGTAATTTTCCCTTGTAGAATCAGATAACATTGACTCTTTACATTCACCAAGCAAACCTTTCGAGATATGAATGGACCCACTAACATTTGTATGAGCTCCCCATTCACAAAACCTGACCCGGTGGATCAATAAGCTAGAGGGAAGGTGCGGTATCGATTTTGAAATAAAGAGAATGGGCTGCATGGGATGGCAGGTCCAGCCCCTTCTTCCCTCCTAAATGAGAACCCGGGAGTGCGTGGGCTCCGGAATCAATACAGCCCGGCTTCTAACCCCGTTCATTCACAATTAACAGTTAAGAGCTTATCCCGGACAAATTGCGGATCGATTACCACGAATTGCATACACGCAATATACTAGAAATATGATAAAAATTATTTTAAACTTTATGTCATAAAATTACCATGCAGATTTAATTAGTTTTCTTGAAAATAAAATTTTAGGTATGGGAATGCGTACTATTCTTGGGCTCGCGGATCAATAGAGGTCTAGCCAATGGAAGCCAAGCAGCGTTCCACAGGCCAATGGAGCACCGGAGAGGGCGTGGTGGGGATGTTCATTGACAACGAGTGGGTGTTGAGGGTTGGGTGGTACTTGCCTCTATATATATATGAGTGGGTGATTGATTCCTCGGAGAAGCATTCGCCGTTTAGGGACCGTTCGGCGAGGACCTACCTCATCACAGACACTTCTCCAGACTCCACTTGAACCTTACCTAAGCATCCAACATCGCAGCAAATAGGTGAGTGGAAACCAAGAAAATATTCTTTCATTTGCGATAAACACGTGGCAATTCTATTTTGAGCCATTGAGCCATTCATGGTACTACTTTAAAGAATCCTTTCATTCAATCGATTGAGAATGTTCTTGTCTTAATTAAGAAGAATCTAACTATAAATAGAATTGTTTTGTAAATAAACCTGAGGCAACGGGGTGATCAAATACACCTGTTACACCACACCTCAAGGGCTTTGAAATTCTCTAGCGGTAATTGGATATGTTCTGCAAGTATCTACTCCAACGTTTAATTCATTATAAACTTCTCTGCACACAAATTAACTTCATTAATAGTAATTGAATAAATTAATCATAAACTACCTAATACTACTTGGAAAAATAATTATTTTAATAATAATTAAAACTTTCAACTGTTTTCAGGTTTTCATTGATAAAGATTGAAAATTGTAAAGTAAAAATAGACTATTTATTTTAAGTATAATTAAATTTCGGGTTGAAGTTAAAAAATTAATCAAAATTATTTTTCAAGCTTTCGAAAAAAACTATTGTCTTCTTTAGATAATTGAATTTATAAAATATTTAAATCGAATACAAAAATCAATTTATGAAAAATAAAATTTTGGTTTTTGATTTAACTACGAATTCACTTTTCTGATAAAGACAATAATGAATCGAAGTCGAAAACTTGAACTAGCAATTTGATTAGTTTTTTTATCTCAAACTTAATATTTGATTATTTATAATAGCATCGATTTTCAATTTTAACTCTATTAATTTCAATAGTTAAATATCAAGTTGGAGGCAAAAATAATCATACTTATTTCTCAAGCATTAGACAAATTACTATTGTTTATGAAAAAAATACAATTTTTATTTGGTAGATCGATAACTATAATTTAATTAATAAAAAAGTTATGGTTTTTGATCTAAATACGAACCCATTTTTATGATGAAGACTTGAGAAATAAATTTTAATATTTTTATCTCAAACGTCATATTTAATGATTGAAATATACTTAAGATAAGCGAGTGATTATTATTTTTAATTTGTGTTATAGAAAACAATAAAATATATACACTATTTCGGTCACCAATTCTGTAATCTTTAACAAAGTTAAGCTCAGGTAAGCTTTTTGAGCTTTTTACAATGATTACAGAAATAGTCTTATCGAAACCTTGTATGTTTGATTAGTTTTTAAACAAAATTTAAAAATATTAATAATTTATATCAATTTACACGAATTTTAATAATTAAATTTCATGTTTGAGGGGAGGGGGGGAGAGAATTACATTTCTTTTTTAAACTTTCAACACATTTATTTATTCATAAAGAGAAATCAATGAGGTTGTTCTCTGGTTGATGTAAATAAACCTTTTATACTAGTAAATATATATATATACCTATATATGTGCATCAAGCGGAGGACAACCTCATTGATTTTTCTTTATAAATCAACAACTCTGCTACTCTCGGCAAAACAAAATCTTTTCAAATACATTTATTATTATGTTCATCAAGAAAGTAAAATTATATTTAACTGGAAATCCAAAAGTAAATGAAATTTTGGTTTTCGATTTTTTTTTCTTAACTTTTCTTAGATAAACACTGAATTATATTTTTAAATTTTGTTATAAACATTAATAACATTTACACTGTTTCGATCATACTTCGTCAGGATTATTTCTGTAGTATATCTTCACTATCCTTTTGCAAAAATCGATAGAAAATCGTTATCTTGGTTAATCTCAGTTGACATGGGAAAAAAATAATCCAATTTATACAAAGTTAAATTTAGGGAACGAAGAAAAGATTATTATTGTTTATTATAGGCAATAGGATCAGCCGGGGTTCGAACCCGGGATATTCTCATGTGTAGCCGTGATGCTTGTCACAAGAGCTTTATCTCCTATATCCTCTTAGCCACTGAATCCGGAGGATATAGGAGCTAAAGCTCTTGTGACAAGCATCACAGTACACATGAGAATATCCCGGGTTCGAACCCGGCTGATCCTTTTGCCTATAATAAAAAAAATAATCTTTTCTTCGTTTCCTAAATTTAACTTTGTATATAATTGTATTTACATTATCCTCATTGTGGTCGTGGCCCGGGTGAAGAGAAAATTATTTTCGACCTTTGGGGTCTGTGATCGATTGGGAGGCGCTGGGATATTTAATAATCTAATTTATATTTTCATTTTTTTAAAAAATCATCATCTTCATCAGGAAATTTATTGTGTGCTTAAATCAAAAACTGAAATTTCATTTTTGAAAATAAAATTTTAATTTTGGATCTAAGTAATAAAAATAACTCAAATATTCTGAAGAAAACAAAAACACACCGAAAACTTGAAATATTTATTTACCTCAAGCCTGATATCTAATTATTAGAATTTGTGTGAAATAATAACAATATAATTATTAGAATTTGTGTGAAATAATAACAATATAATTATTATTTTTAAATTTTAATATAAAAACTCATAGGTAAAATATATATCGTTTCGAGTACACATTCTGCAATTGTTATCAGAGTTAAGTCCTATAAGCTTGATAACGATCATAAAAATAATCTGACGAAACTTTAATTATTTATATTAAATTTTATAAAAAATTAAAAAAAAAGCAATTTAATGTTTACTTTGAAATCTCAATTTTAATAAATAATTAACCTGAGAAATAATTTCAAAATATTTTCTCCCCAAATGTAGCCGAGTTGTTGACTTTCAAGAGGAAATCAATGAGGGTGTCCTCTGCTTCAGTGGTTCCCAACCTTGGGTACCAGTAGGTACCAGTACCGGTACGCGGACAAGCAGCTACCGGTACACGAATGATTTTACAATTTAAAACAAAAATCTATTAAAAATCTGTACCTACCTATTACGAAATAAAAAAAGAAATGACTATAATAACTAATAATCCATATACATTTTAATATTTTAGTTTGGAATTTCTCATCCATTGTTTGTGTTGTAGGTAATACCTACTTTGTTGAGATTGTTGACTTTGTAAGGAGTAAACAATTCTGTGTTCGACTTGTATGACAAAATATAAGCGCGTTCAAGAGAAAATTGCAATTCATGCAACAGCAAAATGTTAACATGTTTATTTTCCTCTGAAACTACTAAAATAATTTGTCAATAAAAGAAGAAGTGATGAGCGACATTATAAAACATCTAACATGAGTGTTTCCAAAATTATTATCTCCCAGCTCAAAAGTGGATTCAAAATCCTCTCTCATTCACAAAGGGGATTTCAGACGATGTGATTGCAAAAGAGTCTTTTATAGACCTTAGCAGTGGATTGAAATTAATCTTTCAGAGCTCCATCCTATTCACTTTTAGGCTATCTATTCGTAAAGAATATCCAGAAGTTTCTTGTCAAGAACTAAAATTTTTAATGGCATTTGCGACCACATATTTATTTGAAAAAGGATTTTCTGCAATGATTGCGATGAAAAATAAATATAGAGCTTTGCTGGACATTTAATGGGATCTTCGCCTTAAACTGACAAACATTGAGACCGATATTACTTCTTTAGTTAATAATAGAGGCGACTCTGGGTCAGTGGTTAGAGTATCGGGCCTGAAATACGCTGGTTCGAGACTGAGTCTCGGCAGATCAGATATTTGCAGCAGCCTCCTCTTGGAAAGCAATGGCAACCTACCAAGAGTATAATTGCCTAGTAACCTCTCCAAACTAGCCATTCGGAACCGGCGTTAAAAAGTAGGTCCCGTATATATCTGTGTAAAAACAGTTAAACACACTCAGCACAGATATATGTGGAGAGGAGCCGAAACGTCAGGGAGACCTGATATGACACTTAAAGAAGAAGTTAATAATAAACAGGCCCAACCTTCTCACTAATTATATATTTTTTAAAGTGATTATTATATTTTATATATATGTTTAGCAATAAAAATATATCCCAATTTACTTGTCTAAATTACAAATTTTCTCCATTGCATTTTATACCCCATTTCAAAATAGTTGGTCTACCGGTACGTCATCAAATTGTTTACAACGTACAGGTACGGTACTATAAAAAGGTTGGGAACCCATAGACGATACAAATAAACATACAAATATACATATATAATAAAAAAATTTAATCATATATTTGATGCTAAACAATAAGACTCTCTTCTGTTGATATTAATAATAACAAGTTTTGGATAAAATAGTACTATCAATTATCTCCTTAACCTAGTGTTGTTATCGACTTCCTGAAAATACTATACTATCATTAAGGATCGGAAATGGTTTATTTGTGAATGATAACGATTAATCTAATTCCACAGGTAGCTTAGACTCGGAACAAAAGGTTCAAATTTCTCTCTCTTCTTTATAGAGGTTGCACCGTCATAGGTATTGCAACATTTTCTTAAATCCTAATTATTAACAAATCCATTTTTAAGGATGAAATTAATCAACTTCAATTTATTAAAACAATTAAAACTTCATCTTCTATGCCAACATTTTTTAGTTATGCTATTTTTAACTCGAGTTTAATTTATTCTGACCTCTCTTTGGAATAATACATATTAATTTCAAGTTACTATATTCTCGACTCATTTAATAAATTGATGATGGCAGGACATTATATCTCACTACTTTTTTTGGCAAACTAATTTTATTATTCGAACTTGACGCAAGTGCTTATCCTGGAATTTCACTTCTTTTTGTAAGTTAGATGCGTATTTATGTACTAAAGAAGGGAATGTTTCGTTTTAGCATTATTGTTATGCTTTCAAAAATTATGTTTGAAAATAATAATACCTATGTAAAGGACGGCGAAAATAATTTTTCCTTAGGTCAGCGAAAAAGTTGGATCGGGGCCAGACGAAATGATTTGGACTGATAAAAAAATAAAATTCAAAAAATAAAATTCAAAAAATAAAATACCTATTTAATCTTTCTTCCATTAAGGTACGTTGTTTCACCATATGGGTTTTCTTAGAATTTTTTTGAAATTTAGATAGATTATTATTTAAATACTTCTGCATCGATTGGTGACAAAACGAAATTTATGAACAATATGGTTCCGGAGATATTAAATTCCAAAGATAGAGTTTTTCAGACTCTTATACAATACCTACACTATATCGTAAAGTTTACATACATATTTAATTATAATTAAGAAACTCTTCTTACCATTGTTATAAAAATCTAAACCAACATTAAACAATAACTAATACATTTTTTAACAAAATTTTAATTCATAGTTACAAGACAGTTTCTGAGATAATAATGAATAAATAATGAAAAATGTATAAAGAAAAATTTACACTAAAAACAAGCTGGCAACAACGCATTTATTTAGCCTAAAAAGTGTGTTAACTTTAGTAATTTTTTTGACGTTTTTTCGCTTCAGCCATTGTCGCAACAGCTTTCAATCGCTTATTAAGAACTTTTTGTTTTATAAATCTCCCTTCATAATGTACTTTATCTGAAATTTCTATCATAAAATATATACAAGCTCTGACAGCGTTGCGTGCTACATAATCAGCAACAAGTTTTGGGCTTATGAATTATGAATCGTTATTGTCTGTTCTATATACTCTAGCATTAACTTTTTCCTAGTATTGTCGCCAAAGAACTACCTTAAGAAAGTAGCGTTACAAATTGCAGGAATTTCCAAAATTTTGCAGACTGTTCACCGTTTATATTTTCCTCCAATTTAGTAGTGATTTTATGATTCTAATTAAACAATATTTTATTTAAATAGATCACAAAGAGTATGGGTAAGTAAAAAAATAACAAGTGTCTAGAGTCAAATACTTTTGATAAGTTATACTCTATAATGTAAATTAAAATTAAGGAAAGCTTTTGTGGTGTTTCACAGAAATGAAAGATTTAAAAGTGTATGTACTCCAGATGATGGGTTTACAACCAGAAATATATTGAAATTCATAACAACTTTTTAAATCTTTCATTTCTGTGAAACACCACAAAAGCTTCCATTAATTTTAATTTACATAATGTTTAACTATAAACCAACAACGAACAATAAAGATGTTTCACATTTCACCAACACCACAATCTCTACTAATTATCAACAACGAACATTCTTAATTTATTTGATAATGGTGTGTTTAATGGGTGTAAAAGGTGTTTATTTGAAAATTTCAGAGTCTAAAGGTAAAAATTGGAATAAACAATTAGAAAAAATGAGAGGCTCTAAGTGAAAGTCCTATGATTCACATATGAATTTACTTTAAATTTAAAGGCTGTTTTCCATTTAAAGACAATCATAAAATAAATGCATGAAATATAATAATATAATAATTATTATGGTAATTTCAGGTGTTAGGTAGTTAATTTTTTAAAATATATTTAAATTCTTAAATTTAATTAACTAAAACATAACAGTTTGCATAACGTAATAATAAAAATTATTAATTCTTTGCATAACATAATCACGGAATGGAAAGCGCTTTTTAAAAAAGGAACGTTCTGGTTCATCCTGGACGATAGGTAACCATCTACGTTTCTCTGCCTCAACCAGAATGGTAACGCCTCTAGTCCTTGAAAGGATTGCACAGTGCTCAATCCAAATTGCTCAAGTGGGCTCAGTTAAGGGCTGGTCGGACTGGGCGGTCTTCAGCATTCATTTCTTTCCAATCATTGGCTGTTGTGTTTCTGGCTCGTATGTTTTCGGTGTTTTTCTTATTATCCGAACTAGTTTTTTGAAGTTATAGCACACCCAATCTTTATGAAGGAGTAATAAAATTTTTGAAAGGAAATATGAGAGGCAATAAAAGTAGGAAGTAACCAAAAGCGAACAATAATCTAAAACGCCTGTTTTAAGGAAAAAGTGTCTTTTCATGTTCCAATAAGCGGGGATATTCATGAATTGAACCAATCAAATCGTCCATGGGCGTCTTTTAGTCGGTAAAAATGGAGAATTTTCGCTATGACGGCCGAACCACATAGGACTTGTTTGGGAACGCATTTTTTTTTATCTAATCGAACCGAAATCATGAACCGAACATACTGTTAAAAGTTCTAATAGTGAAAATTTGTGAGCAGACGGCTTGAGCAATAAAATAAAAAATAGCATACCTCTTACTGGTGGACAATTACAAACCAAGCTCAGCTAACCTAAAATCGGACTGAGTGCTCATAGTTGATCGAAACGTCGTAGTTATATTGTATTAGGTATTTGTTCGATTTTAATAAATAATAATAATTAATTGAGTGTGATTTAACTCTTAATAAATTTAATCACAAAAATACAATCTTTAACAACTACATGAGCTTAGTAAGAATTTATTTTGTAAATAAAGAAAATATTTGAAAAAAATAAATGTAAATAAAAATAAGAATATATGCCTATATTTATTTATATTGTACAAATAACTAAAAGTTTAATTTAAAAATACTAATAATGAAGTGGAAATCGCTGACACAAATATAACGATGGCTATTTGGGTGCTAAATGCCATATCAGCATCCTTTTTATTTACTACAGAGGTCCCCAAACTACGGCCCGAGGGCCAAATCCGGCCCTTGAAACTTTTCCATCCTGCCCGCAGCTACTAAAGAATTATTTCACAAATATTCAGTATATTAAATATTAATGCCATATACTGACGAATTATTAATATAATTTCGGTATAATATGTTATATCCGGTCCGCCTGTATAGTGTTCAATGTTCACATGTGGCCCTATCTCTAAAAAATTTGGGGATTCCTGCTCTATATCAATCACCCTGTATTTAAGGTAGTTGTTTCGTGACAATACTAGCAAAAAGTTAATGCTAGAGTATATAGAAACAGTCAATAAGGATTCATAATTCATAAGCCCAAGACTTTTTGCTGTTTATGTGCCGATTCTAGCCAATCCCGTGCCCGTTTGACAAATCTGGCAACACTCTCCGAGCTTGTATATATTTTATGATAGAAATTTCAGATAAAGTACATTATAAAGGCAGATTTATAAAATAAAAAGTTCTTAAAAGCGATTGAAAGCTGTTGCGACAATGGCTGAAGCGAAAAACCTAAAAAAAATTACTAAAGTTAACCCACTTTTTAGGTTAAATAAATGCGTTGTTGCCAACTTATTTTTAGTGTAAATTTTTCTTTATACATTTTTCATTATTTATTCATTATTATCCCATAAACTGTGTTGTAATTATGAATCAAAATTATCTTAAAATATGTATTAGTTTAATGTTGGTTTAGTTTTTATAACAATGGTAAGAAGAGTTTCTTAATTATAATTAAATATGTATGTAAATTTTCCGATATCCCGTATAGTGAAACATATAAGAGTCTGAAAAACTCTATCATTGGAATTTAATATCTCCGGGACTGTATTGTTCTTAAATTTCGTTTTGCCACCAATCGATGCAGAATATTTAAATAATAATCTGTCTAAATTTCAAAAAAATTCAAGAAAACCCATATGGCGGAAGAACTACCTTAATTTCGCTCCCTTCAGTACACTTCCATAAAGGATCACTTAATCAAAAAACATCTCAATACTATTTTTTCAATAATTCTTTCTCATTCTAGCTTAAAAAGAAAAAAAAGTTTTTTGAAAGACCCTCGTCGATCAATTGTTATATCAATTCCAGACTTTTATCGTTCCGGTTGTAAAAATGCAAATCCTATCTGTCGCGAACTCTTCCTTCGAAAATATTTTTGGCACCAGAATGGCCGACATTTTATTCCTTTTTTGTCTGAACTCTATTTATTATCTAAAGGTTGGCGACCTCCCTGGCGCCGAGATTCCTCTCCCAGGATATTTATTTGTCTACTCCGAATGGCACCTCGCTTTTCGAAAACAATTTGATTTTCTTTTTTTTTGCTATTTTTCTTTTTATTAAGAATGTGAAAAATCCCCAACCACTCTGAAATTAAAATTGATTTTTTTATAATGAAAAAAAGCAATTGTGGAAAACAAGGAATTTATCTAATGTTATCTATATATTTATATTGCTAAGAAATCAGACGCAATAAAAAAGAATTTAATTAAATGGGATCTATCAAATTTTAACATAGGGTGTTAAATGAAAGCTTAAAAACAAACAAACAAAGAATTCTATATAGAAAAAGAACAAAAAAAATAAAATTAAAACATGATATAAGTGGCAGAGTGCTAAAAAAGCAATTACTTTTTTTATATTTATCAGCACCTATCAAGAAAATAAATTAAAAGTTCCAATCCTCCAGTATTGAATATTTTTACATTGAAAATGTTTTTGTTCACATATCCCGAGCGAGTTAACACTAAATTTTTATTTTTTGTAAAATATCTAAAAAAATTATAAATCATATTATCGTTTTCCAAAAGAAAAAATTACCAAGATGATGCAATTACTCAGCAAAAATTTCGAAGATAGATTTACAGATTTTCACCGGATTAAAAATGAAATACGCTTGTTTGAATAACCTTTTTTAGTGGACGTTTCTACGGCGCCAGATGATTTACAACTAGAATTAATAGAATTACAATGCCGAACGCCATTACAAGATCTTTTTCGAGAGAAATCTTTACCAGATTTTTATGTAGCGTTAGACTCTTATCCTAATTTAAGCAAATTTGGAATGAAAATGACGACGGCGTTTGCAAGTACATATATTAGTGAACAAACATTTTCTACTTTAAAAAGAGCTAAACCATCGTCTCGCGCTCGGCTTTCAGACGATCACCTTCATTCCATATTAAGGATAAACGTTACCCAACTTGAACCAAATATTCAAAAATTAGTTTCTGAAAAGCAACATCAGACTTCACATTAATAAATCGTGACTACAGATTTTGTCTTTTTTTTAATCTTAACCCAAATTTATGATTTCGTTTAATTCAGGTATCAGCAATCTTTTAAATGTATTCAAATTACAAGTTGATTAAAAAACAACTAGATATCTTAATAATATCCTAATAAAAAGGATTGTATATTTTAGCCGCACCATTAATTTAAAAACGTAATACTTTCATTAAATTTAGAAATATTTTGAAAAAAAATGAATCAGGACAAAAATATTCATGATTTCATTGAAAATGTTGCGTTTTTTTTAATTAAAGGTGCCGCTAAGATATTCAATTATAAAGAATCCGGCCCGCGAGATCCTATGTTATGTTGAAACTTTGATATGATAATTATTCTTTAATATATTAATTAGAAAATTATTTGAAGTGAATAGAGATTATCCGGTCTGTTTAAATATCAATTAATAAAAAATTTAATGTTAAATTTGAAAAAAATAACGACAAATTCTATGGTGAGGTTATCGATGAATTTTGCAAAAAGGAGTGACGAATAAAATAAAATTTAAAAAAAATGAACGTCTATTTTTTGGAAAGCATCCCCTGGTTGAAAAGTCACCGCCGGCCACTGATCTACACCCACCATATAACCACTATCTACCTATCTCAGTCAGCGTGATATGAAATTAAAAAAAAGGGAAATTAAAATATGTCGCTAATCCAAAAAGTTTCGAAAAAATTGCTTAACATAATGCATTATGTATTTCTAAATAAATAAATGTTTTAGTATTTAGATAATAATATGCTCTAATAAAATTCAATATTATGTTAGTACTTGCTGTTTTGTGTGTCAGAAGATAGTACGAGCGGTAATATCAAGAGGCTCATGTATACATTATTTTGAGCAAAAATGTAACTTTTGATCAATTGTATGAGAATCCATGGGAACATGTGTCTATATTAGATGTGACTCAAGTTTGTTATAGATTTTCCATTCGGAAATTGGCTCACCTAGTGTATACGCAGCTATTGAGTATTTATTTCGTAGGGCTTGCATAACTTTCAGGCGCACTGACAAAAAGTCTTTTTTTTTTATTTATTGGCTTCTGGCCTAAGCAATTTATTAGCCATGCTCAACAATAAAATTACATTTTTTTTACATTTTAATTAATATGTTATACATAATAAAACAATTTATGTATAAAAGATAAAAACACGTTTATAAAATTTAAATATAAATTAAAATAAAATTTTAAATAGGAGAAATATATACCGGGTGAGTTTTTTATCTTGAGACAGTCTTATAACTCAAAAACAGTGCATTATATGAAAATAAGTTACAAATAAAAGTTTGTTTACGTCGAGGGGGAAGCTAAACTACGAGTATTTTTTGTCGACGTAGAACAAGTTTTCAAGGGTATTTCAATGTCATGTTCTGTTTTTTAAATGAAACCCTATATTTTTCTATACGTCTACTTAATCTGCAAAAAAAATCGAATAACTTTCATAAGAACTATTTTTATACGACATCATATAAATAAAATACATGAATCAATTAGATCTCAAAAAATCTTAATAATTATTTTTAACAATTGTTTAACTTAATTATTAAATAATATTCATTAAATAATTAATTATTAAATAAATAATTATTAAATTGAAAAGTGACAACAATGAAAATAAGGGTTCATAATTATGTTAAAACTTCGATATACTCAGATTTAAGAGATTATTTTCTACTTAATATGGTAGAACTACTTAAAATTCTTGAGTTTAAAAAAGTTTATTTCTCGTGTCAATTCAGTAGATAGTTATGTTGTATTACCATAATAAAAATGTAGTATTTCTGTTGAAGACAGAATTGAAATGGTATTAATTTATGGTGAAAGTGGAAGAAGTGTTATGGGGCTGCCATTGAAATGAATGCCGAGCGTTTTCCTGATAGAAATATACCCTCACAAGCTTCATTTTATCGTGTTGTAAATCTGATAAAAAAATTGGAACTGGAATTCATCCAGAAGACTTGCGATACACTCTGGAATGTCACGGAACATAGTCGGAAAATTATTAATTTGTTAATTATTATTAAATTATTTATTTAATAATTAAATATTTTATCATTATTATTTGATAATTAAGTTGAATAATTGTTAAGAATAATTATTATTTGGATTTTTTGAGATCTAATTGATTTAATATTTTGTTTAATTGATGTCGTATAAAAAATAGTACCAATGAAAGTTTTTTTGTAAATTTAGGCAATGTAAAGAAAAATATAGGTTTCTATTTAAAAAACGGAAGTTGACCTTAAAATACTGTTGAAAGCTTGTTCTAAGTCGACAAACAATAGCGTTGTTTAGTTTCCCCCTCGATATAAATAAACTTTTATTTGAAACCTTTTTTCATATAATGCACTGTTTTTGAGTTATAAGACTGTCTCAAGATAAATAAACTGCAACGGATCGTTGCTAAACTTTATCCAAATTCACTTGAAATATTAAATGTTTATTCCTTTATTATTAATCAGATATCACTTGCTATTTGCAGTTCATGTTAACTTTAATTCAAAAATAATGATGGATTCTCATTTAACAGTCGAGGAATAACCATTCTACATTAGGAATTTTGACGTTTCGGTTTTTATTGGTAACCATTGCTGAAGACAAGGAGGAATTGAGTTACAATAAAAAATAGTAATCGATTCTCATCTAATACATGAGTAATAACAATTCTACATTAGGTTTTTGACGTTTCGATTAATATTGGTAACCATTGCTGAAGACATGGAGGAATCGGCTTAAAATCAAAAATAACGACCGATTCTTATCTAATACTAGCGGAATAACCTTATTGTATTCCATTTTTGATATTTTGGCTATTAATGGCAACCTCTGCTGATAATGTGGAAGAATCGACTTAAAATCAAAAAGAATTTAGTCTAAACTAAACTCTTTTTGATTTTAAGTCGATTCTTCCACATTATCAGTAGAGGTTGCCATTAATAGCCAAAATATCAAAAATGGAATGCAATAAGGTTATTCCGCTAGTATTAGATAAGAATCGATCGTTATTTTTGATTTTAAGCCGATTCCTCCATGTCTTCAGCAATGGTTACCAATAATAATCGAAACGTCAAAAACCTAATGTAGAATTGTTATTACTCATGTATTAGATAAGAATCGATCACTATTTTTTATTGTAACTCGATTCCTCCATGTCTTCAGCAATGGTTACCAATAAAAACCGAAGCGTCAAAAATTCAATATAGAATGGTTATTCCTCAAGTACTAGATGAGAATCAATCACTATTTTTTATTTTAAATTGATTCCTTATGTCTTCAGCAATGGTTACCAATAAAAACCGAAACGTCAAAAATCCAATATAGAATGGTTATTCCTCAACTACTAGATGAGAATCAATCGCTATTTTTGATTTCAAATCGATTCCTCTATGTCTTTAGCAATGGTTACCAATAAAAACCGAAACGTCAAAAATTCAATATAGAATGGTTATTCTTCAAGTACTAAATCAGAATCAATCACTATTTTTGATTTTAAGTCGATTCCTCTGTCTTCAGCAAAGGTAACGGATAAAAAAACAACGCAGTTGCTATGGTTACTTATAAAATTTCCTCCCAAATGTTTATCATTTCACAGCGAGAAGCCTAACCATTCTTACTTAAGCAAGTTTATATGAGCTATATTACCGATCAAATGAATAAATTTTAGTTTTTTTTTAAATTTTTTGGTAAAATAAGTAATTTAAAAAAAGTACTATTTTACTCTAGAGTAAAGTACTTTAAAATATACTTTTACTAAAAACTTTATTTAACCTTTTTTGTTGTCCCCAAGATACTTAATTAGGATATTAAATTTCATCAAAATTAGTTAAATCATTTTCAAGATATTTAAAAAAAACTAAAAAAGTACCCAAATAAAGTACTAATGTTTGTGGGCCGATATGTACCAAAAACTAATCAGTGCTTCATTTTGTTAAAAGAATTGTAGGTTTTAAATTTCATTTTAATCGGTGCAAAGATGTGGAAAAAATCGTGGACGAAAAAAACGATAACATCCATCCATCCATCCCCACACACTTCCAAAAAAAATGGCACTTTTTGGGCTCTCGACGAGACCCCAGGTTTTTTTTGGGAAAATCGTCACGTGCTAAAATTCAACTTAATTGAATACTACAATTTGTGACCTTAATTGAGTCCATGGGTTCCGTAGTCTTTACCTGAGGACCCTTTGAAGTCCCGCTTTGCGCGCGACCGATTACAATACTTTGCCCATGCTTCGCATTGGATAAAGTAAAAAACTCACCCGGTATATATATATATATATATAATTATAAATAATATAAATCGCTATGTTATTTCACACCATCTACATTTTTACACTTTTAAGTCGGAAGATATGTAGTACTTTGGCAATTTCTTCTCGTTCTTGCGTCTTCATCAAAAGGAATTCAGCATTTGTAGGAAACTCAATTTTGTATTTTAACTTGAAAAACTTTTTTGTTCCCTTCTCATTGGTCCCACATATCAAACGTCTGTTTTTAATGAAATTAAAATAACGTTATATTAAATTATTTTATTCAAAATTTGTACTTTTCAATATCCACGATCTGCCTTTCCATCAGTTCTCCATTAAAAGTTTTTTGTTAATAAAATTGTACATTAAATTGAAATTTTTTGTGCCGAGGGTAGCAAAATTTATATATATTGAAGGAGACAATAAAAAGAGTGTGTCTTCTGCTGGAATTATAAATTTTATTTATAACGAGATTATAGTTTCGAGGGCTTTGCATTCTTCATCAGTCTATTACAATTGATTTACAGGAATTGATGTATGAATTCATACATTAGTTTCTGTGAATGAATTGTAATAGACTGATGAAGAAGGCAAAGCCCTCGAAACTATAGTCTCGTTATAAATAAAATTTCATAATTCCAGCAGAAGACACACTCTTTTTATTGTCTCCATCAAAATTGTACATTATAATTTTTTGTAGATGTTTGCAACGTTTGATTTTGACCAAATAATAAACTAAAATTCGAGATACACATTTTTATTAATATACTGCATCTCCATACAAAGTTTAAAATTTCTAACTCACTGACGAAAAATTGCTAGTTTAGTAAAATGTAGAGAAAGCGTATGTTTTCAATTTTTCCTCCGATTTTTAATTCTATTCATTGCCTGCTTATTTCTAAAATTCCATTCTATTTCTTTCTAGAATGTATAATTTTTATAAAAAAAATAAATAAAACCGACTTCAAAGAAATTAAATGCAACAAATAAAAAATAAAAATTCAAAAATAAAATAAAATGCACTAAAAGGTATAAAATAATCATCTAATTTAGTTACAACTAAACGACGAAATATTAACATGAAATTACTTTTTTAAATCCGTGTCAAACAAATAGTATTTTATGAAACGAACTCGACAGATCTTAGTTAGTACGTTTGACGGGTAAGCTCGCTTATATAGTTTGTTTAGCACCGACTTCAAAAAGCGATTTAATGTTAATATTTCGTTGTTTAGTTGTAACTAAATTAGATAATTATTTTATACCTTTTAGTGCATTTTATTTGATTTTTGAGTTCTTATTATTTTATTTGTTGCATTTAATTTTTTTGAAGTCGGTTTTATTTTTTTATAAAAATTATTTTTATTTTTCTCTTTTTAGTGATGTTATTAATAGTGACTTAATATAATACTTTGCATGCATCTCGTAAGAAAAAGCGTCGGGTGAATGAATCAGAAAATGATAATAAAATTCAATTCATAAATATAGAAATTATCTCGAAATGTTTGCTGGTTTTAAATGAATGTTTTAAGATTTTTTTATAAAAGATTTTATTTATTCTAATTTCGATTATTTGCTCATAAGAATTGGAGATATATTTTATTTCGTCATTGATCATATCATCAGAACTTGACCAAATTAATATGGTACCACCCCTAAGGTACCCTATTTCCAATAAAAAAGAATCATCGAAATCGATCCATGTGGCAAAATGTTCTCGCTGAACATACATAAAATAAATAAATAAATAAATAGGTATCTTGACTATCTTGGAGCTATATGCATCCAAACGCAGAAAGAATCATTAAAATCGGTTTATAAACAACGAAGTTATGCCTGAACAAACATAACAAAAAAGGTCCAATACAAATGAAAAAAAAACAGAACCAATCGGAAACTATACTGAACCCAATGCAAAAAAAAATCGTCAAAATTGGTTTACAATTGGCGAAGAAATCAGGTACATAGATAAAAAAAAAAAAAAAAAATCAGTCTAATTGAGAACCTCCTTTTTTGAAGTCGGTTAAAAAGTAAATCGTGAATTTAAGATATAGAGCATTTTAGTAAATTTTTATCACAAACAGTAAAGCATTCAGCTACTCACTACATGAAATTTAAAATCTCCCACAAATATAATACTAAAAAGCAAACAATGTTTTCTTTTATTTCAGGGCTGCAGAATGTTCACAGCATGGAAAATAATAATGGGGATCGTGTTGGCAATGGGGAAAGAAAACTTGGCTAATCCTGGTATGATGAACACCGTGTACGGCACTACCAAGCGGTACGTGCACGGCATTCAACAGGCGCCTCATCATTTGCCTTACTGGCCGGCTTACCCAGCTTACCCCAGCTATTGGACTTACGCTAATCCTTACCAGCACCAACAGCTACCAACCGGCTTTGAAATGTACGGAGGATATTTGCCCCCGAGAGACCAGTGAGTATTTAATCTATTTCATTACTCAAATATGCACAAAAGCGCACTGGCCAAATTATTCGGCTCCTGATGAATTTTCATTTTTTAAGGGTTCCGTTCAAAAGTAAAATGGATTGTCTAATAAAATATTGTAGATGTTAAACTAAATACAATACAAACTTGAAATTTATAAATTACCATATATCTAATAATTTTAACTGAAATCAAATATCGTATTATGATTTGAATCAAAAAATTATCTTATAGTGTCGAATATTTTATGGGGTCGAAATTAAAAAATACTTTTTATACTTATTTGGTCTAAGATATCATGTAAATAACTAATAATTGGTAATTTTATATGATTTTTGTTCCAAACAGCATTTAGAAGTGACTAATTTAAAAGTATGAAAAAATTCTACAAATTCACTCATTATTTAGACAAATTTACTTTTAAACGTTAGTTTTAATTTTTCTTAAAGCAATTCACTCATTATTTCTTTAATAATTGATAGTTATACGTATCTTTCTGGTTTAAGAACAAATAAACGAAAAATATTTTCGGAAAAAATCGAATAATAGACATAATTTCTATGCAACTAATATACATGATAATAAATTGTATTTTTCGCCATTTGCGGGATATTATTCATGTTTAATTTTGAGAATACAAATAATAATATTTCCTATATTATCTCAATTTTTCTAATGGTGATTAATTAAAAAACAATTTCGATACAATAAAATTACTATACTTCATTTTTGCTCATTATCATAGCTGATTAAAATGAAATATCTTTTGAATCAATTGCACTTTCGTGACTACCGTTTCTTTGCTTAGTTCCTTTAAGACAGTGGGGTAGATTTTTTTACTTTCACATTTATATTTGCTCTACAGGACCCTTCATTTTGTCAAACGATTCATTGATTCACTATTTCAGCAAGTCATTTAAAAAAATCAGAAATTTTTTGGACTCCCAAATTTAATAAAAAATTAGAATTTTACAAAATACTAGTATAACTTAATAAAAAAAATAATAAATAAATAAAAAATATTAAAATTTTGTTAAATAAAACTTCTATTAGTTTTTGTAATTTTTTTTTAATTTATTTTTGAGACTAGTTACGAATAACTATTAGACCAGGGATGTCCAAATCGTGACTCGCGGACCCCATGCAGCCCAGCACTGCAATGAGTGTGGCCCAACATAAAATCATAAACTTCTTTAAGACATTGAGATTTATATGTAGATATATATTTATTCCTTTTTCGAAATATGACTAAACATTTGTACAATACGTGATGCTTTTATCAAGAATAAAATTCACTAAAAGCAAAATTATAAGCTTAACTATATAAGATAAAAAAATAATGAAGTTTTGAATATTTAAAAATTCTTCTTCTCATATTTTCATTTTCTAAAATATTTATTATATCAGTAATTTATATGTTATTACACTAACCAAGTCTATAGTTATCATTCTAGTAATTTATATGTTACGACACTAACCAAGTCTATAGTTATCATTCTAGTACAGGAGGAATTGGGGTTTTCTAGAACAATCACAATAATTTTTCACCTGGACTTGTCAGGACTTGTCTTTTAGATCTTTACACGTTCTTACATGTCAATAGATAATGGTTAGTATATCCGTGATCCTTTTAAAAAATAAATTATCATACCTCATATCCTTCTTTAAGCCCATTCGATTTAAATCAGGGCTGTCCAACCCAATATAAAGTCATAAAATTCCTTAAAACATTGAGATTTATATGTAGATACTAGAAAACTAAAAATTTAAATTTAACCCCCCCCCCCCCACCCCCCCTTAATTTTTGGGCCGATGTGCACCAAAATTTAATCATTTTTTATTTTTTTATTATTTTTAATGATATTTAATGATATTGATCAGCTCTTAATCTCAATGCTGCAAAACTACGTGTGGAATTTGGTTTTGATATTCACACTAGTTTTTGAGCTTGCTCATCCACAAAAATTTGGTAACGCACAGACTAACTAGACATTTTGACAAAACAGTTATTATCTCGAAAAACATAATTTTTTCGATGTTCACTTATTTGGGCTTTTTTGTAGACCGAAATGCCATGGTTTTGTCCAATTTTTTTAATCAAAATAGTTTCAGCCGTTTTTGAGATATTTCGAAAAAAAGAAGTAAAAAAAAAAACTTTTTTATTCACGATTACAATACTTGACCATACCCTGTATGGTAAAGTAAAAAAATCATTAATTTTTTGATAAAGTATTCATATATCTGATTGTTAAACAACTTCTCGTGAATCTTTTTAGTTATCTGCAAATGTATCCGATGGATTCCCATCAATATCAACGTCCTTATGGATATATTGTTTATGATGATATTCCTCTCGACGGTGAAGACCCAATAGAAGAAGATACATCAATGGATCCTATTGATGAATTAGAAGAAGAATTTGGTCGCGAAACTTGGTAATTATTGATTTTATTTGAGGGTGAGAAAAAAGAAGTTTGCCAAATATTTTATAACGATTTATGACACTCGTCCCAAATTATCAATATTTTAATTTCTTTCGGATATTTTTAATTTTGCAAATACCAATGTAATTACAATGTGTCTATACATTGGCGTGTATAAATAAGTCTTAGAAGTTCGATTCAATTTCAAGTGTGCATGAGACTAGAATTTCAATCTCTGCTTTACAAATCTCCGATGTTACACACTCAGGCTACCCGTACCCCGAAGGGTGAACCGTGACCTAATATCGTGTACACCTACTTCCACTTCCACTTTCATTTCCAATTAGAAGACAATAGATGAAGGGGTATTATCTAATGAATTCCAAAATAATCCCACATAATTCCAAAGACGTGTAGACCTAATTCCAATCGCGGTTCACCACTCGCCGGGCCCCAAAGTATTAATTTAAATTAAGGGAAATTAATCTTGGATACATCTATAATCATACACACAGAAAACTTTATATCAAATTCCAACTTATAAGTTAATTTGCTTAAAAAATTTGTAGGCTCACTTGAAGAAGAGACATATCAATCAATATATAACTTATAAAAACAGAACATTCTTGAAATAGTTTAATATTATGTTTACCTTACCCGCCAATAAACGCAACACGCCTATTGAGAAAGCTTTGAAAATTGTAACATCTCACAATGCCTGTAAGCTGCCACTAGTACAAACCCGAGGGGTGAACCGCGACCTAAAATTGTGTACATCTACTTCCACTTTCATTTCCAAGTAGAAGACAATAGATGACAATAGATTATCTAATGAATTCTAAAGTAATTCCAAATAATTCCATATATAAATATATAAAAATATTGTATTTTTGGTTGAATGGCTCTGGACATAAAATAAACCCGGAGATGGTCTGCTCCATTTGCAACAAATATGAAAATGAAAATTTATTTCATATTTTAAATGTATGCCCGATATACAATGCGTTGAGGGAAGTCTATTTAAGGGATTCTATTGAGAATGCTGAAGATTTTTGGGATATTTTGAGGCCTTTGAGCTTACAAAAGTTGAGAAGCTTATATAATTTTATTGATGGTGCTCTGCGTCTCCGTTCATTTATTATAAACGAATGAGGGGAGGGGGGGATAGTTTATTGTTATATTTGTTCACAGTTCTACTTATTTGTACTTAATTCTTGTATTGAATTTTCTATAATTCTATATAAACAATAAATAAATAAATAAATAAATAATTCCAAAGACGGTGTAGGTACACCTAATTCCAATCTCGGTTCACCCCTCGTACAAACCGCAAGATATGTTACTTAAATTATAGGTTATTCTTTGAGAACCAGTTCGTTGAATTTACCAAGAGTCTTGACCAGATAAAATATAAAGATAAAAAAAACATCACTTGAACATTACACTGTACAGTCTCAGAATTGAATAATGTCATTTAAAATACTGGCTTAAATATAAAAGTGCGGCCAAGTGTGAGCGTGGCTCACATACTTGATTTCCCTAGAGGGACTGATCCATTACGAAACAATTTCGTTCACTCCAACTCTTTTTCTCCAAGAAAGTCTTTAATAAAAATGTCCCCTACGTCTTAGTAAAAGTACTGTAAATGAAACCTCTCATACAGCCTTAAACTAATGTTGGTTTGTCTACAGAAATATTTTTATTTTAATTCTTGTTCTAGTGCTATGAACAACCTGCAGCACCTGCGGCTGTTTCCATGCCACATTTACAGCAACCAACCAACCAAATTGGCTGGTATGATAATTATTATTACCCGAACGATGATATGCGTCTGTTATCCAGCGCCTATAACCAATATCAACAACCACCCCCTTACGTGCAGCAAGCTCAAGTAAAAAGAACTGAAAATTCTCTTCAAAAAAACCAAGCGAAGCAGGGAATGAAAGAAGTAGCAATGCTTCGTCCTCCAGTGCCCATGCGCCGCATTGACGATGCCAAGATGATGAGCAAATTTACTGAGCCTGCAGCTAGGATTAATGAGGAACCTCAACCTCACCCTGAGCACGACACTCAGTCAGTCTATGATGCTATCAAACAGCTCTTTGCTTTGAATACTCGGATTTCCAACAAGGTAGGAAAATTATTACAATATGCTTATTTAAATTATTATAGAATAGGCTTATTCCTACAGCAGCCACCAACGGTATCAAACAATCAGGAGCGCGCGCGATTCCTTTTGTTTTGAATGAATAAGTTATATTTATCAAATAAATTTTACTGGAAATATTATTAGAAATTAATTGAAAAAAAATTTGACATTTTCATTAATAATTAGAATGAAATGTTTCCGGGGAAGGGAATTTTTATTATTAAATCTAGGTATATACATTATTATGAAAATATTAGAATAAAAGTAAAACAAATATCCAATTTTAAAATATATTATTTATTAGATTTCCGTGTCTGTTAGTGTTAGATAGATCCTAATTTCGGGGAAGGGAGCACGTATTCAATTAGATTTTAATGCCATTCAAGCCTTTCATATATATGTATAAAATTTAATTTAGAAAAAAAAGGTTTAAGGTAGTTCTTTCACAAATGCAAAAATTCAAGAAGGCTTTGAAACTTGGAATATAAGTCAATAAAAGCATAATACACATACTGTTAAAATTTGAAGACGATTTACCGCACCAAACATGAAATAAATGCAATTAAAAATGTCATTTTTTACATAGGGTAGATAGGGAAAGGGTGGGAATATGATCATTATTTTATTTTTTTTCATTGAAGGACTTACACCATCTTGATGAAAAACTAATATTTGTTAGAATAATATATTCGGAGTAACAGAAAAAAAAATTGAAATTATTTACCTCTTAGTTTTGATAAAAAAATAAACTGCAACGGATCGTTGCTAAACTTTATCCAAATTCATTTGAAATATTAATATGTTCTTGAGTAAAGTACTTTAAAATATAATTTTACTAAAAACTTTATTTAACCTTTTTTGTGGTCCCCAAGGTACTTAATTAGGATATTAAATTTCATCAAAATTGGTTAAGTCATTTTCAAGATATTTAGAAAAAACTAAAAAAGTACTGAAATAAAGTACTAATGTTTGTGGACCGATATGTACCAAAAACTAATCAGCGCTTAATTTTGTTAAACTAATGGTAGGTTTTCAATTTCATTTCAATCAGCGCAAGGTGTGGAAAAAATCGTGGACGAAAAAAACGATAACACACACACATCCATCCATCCCCACGCACTTCCAAAAAAAATTGCACTTTTTGGCCTCTCGACGAGATTCCAGGTAATTTTTGGCAAAACCGTCACGTGCTAAAATTCAATCTCATTGAATACTTCAATTTGTGACCTTAATTGAGTCTATGGGTTCCGTAGTCTTTACCTGAGGACCCTTTGAAGTCGCGCTTGCCGCGAGAGCGATTCCAATAATTTCTCCCATGCTTCGCATTGGATAAAGTAAAAACAAAAAAAAACAACATATTTGTGCGATTATTTTTAGTGAAGGGGATATAAGCACAATGGCTTGGAAACGATCCGGCAAGTATGTGTGTATCCATATAGAGATTTCGTAGTGTGAGTGGTACAGTCCCGTTAAAAAAACATAACCTAAAATTTTAGTTCCTTTCATATTTATAGAGTGGTTACGAGGCTAAAACTTTTTGTGTGGATTGTCGCGAAAGAACCTCCTTAATTTGTTGATCTTTCTAGTTTAAGTTGTACTTAAAATAAATTCATATAAAGATTAAATATTTGCTTGATTTCGGGGATCAATGCATAAGAGGATATAAGAGCTTCGATCTTGTTAAAAGCATAGAACCGGACATCCAAAAATCATAGTTGAAACATATTTTTCTCCGCGTTTCATGTTCAGGTTTTCAAAGGACAGTGAGTAAAAATTTATTTTTATGCGTGATTTAATTCATTTAATTTGCATTATGCCTTCTACGAGTGAGTCAGTCAGTTTTCAACTATGAACAGAATTGAAACATCGCTAGAAGAAGCTGAAGTGAATAGAGATTATCCGCTCTGTTTAAATATCAATTAATAAAAAATCTAATGTTAAATTTGAAAAAAAATAACGACAAATTCTATGATGAGGTTATCGATGAATTTTGCAAATAGGAGCGAAGAATAAAATAAAATTAAAAAAAATGAAGGTCTATTTTTTGGACAGCATCCTCTGGTTGAAAAGTCATCGCCGACCACTGATATATATATTTGTTTGACCACAACCATTCACCTTCATCGACCAACCCCCTTCCATTACATTTCATTTCAAAAAGCCGGAGGTTGGACTTGTTAGAGTCAGCCGAAATTAAAAAGGCCATACACCTTAATCAAAATATTCTGAACAACCAAACAGACATCAAAACTTCACCAATAATTGACATTTTAATCAATGATATTTAATTTGAATTTAAAAAAACATAAAAATAAAAAATAAAATTTTTCACTATCACCTGCACATCACATTGTATTGTTTACTGCTCCCTTTACGGTACATACATAATTTCGGCACCTTCCAAGTATGAATATCCTTTCTTTATTCCCAGCTTAGGGTCTGTTCGCTCCACCTGTTCATTCGGCTTTCCCACTTTGAGACCATTCCATTTGTAAAATGAAAGTATCGCTCCTTTTTGTTATGAGGTTTGTAAGACCCCAAGGAAGCTGTTAATTACTTTATAAAAAAAATAGAATGTTTCGATAGGGGCTGCTGGGTTCGATTATCTAGTTAATTAATATTATACATATATGATATCCTGTAAAAGAGCAAATGGAGGGGAGACAAGGTAATTCTCTGCAAAAGCGTATGAAATAAAAAGATAAAACAATTTAACTTTGATATAAAATTTATTCAGTAATTAATAAAGGGAAGGTTATGATAGAAGAGGAGTTAGGTGGATTGATTAAGAGTGTTTGAGGAAGGTACAGGCCATTTGAAGACCGGTTCCCGTTCCGCGTTCCTTACGTAAAAATTGAATACGCCGTGTGTGGGCTGGGAGCGCTGCTCAAGATGGAGCGCAAAAATGTCCCTTTTCTGAATTTGTTCAGAAAGAGAAGGGTTGCCGCTTGGTTGGGCAAGGGAATATATATGTTGTTGTTTGCCAAGCGAATCGGGCAAACAAAACATACATTTGGCTATGCGTGGCTTAGCGCTTTTTAAAGAAAACCTTGAGTGGTTTCTGGTCATGAGTTTGTATATGTTCTGTTGGTCAATCGAGCGGACCGCAAAACATATACAATGAGGTAACCTTCAGTGGAAAAGAGAAAAAATAATTAAAGAAATGAACACGTATAGAAAATGAATTTTAGCTATCAGAAAGTAGCATGCTTACCTTCAGACTCGTACAAGCCTAGCGAATAGCACACAGAGTAAATCTAAGTGATATTTACTCTTTGCTAGTTTATAGTATAAGAATGATTTGGCATGGTCGCCGGGACCTCGAGAGAAATAATGTTGGTGGGGAGGGTAGTTGCAGATGCCTACTATAGGGGTCTGAGTGCTTTAATATAGGGACTGATTTGACCATGTGAAAAATTGTGGCAATTTTGAACACCATTCTCTGATAATTCTTTTATACCTACACTAAGGGCCGGTTGTATGTCACAAAGCAAATGCTTTTTACCACTAACAAAGATTGATGTTAAATGGAGGGCTGGGATGGCCAATCAGATGACAGGCACTGAAAGTTCCTGTCATCTGATTGGCCATCCCATGCCCTCCATTTAACATCTACCTTTGGTTAGTGGTAAAACTTTCCTTTGCGACATACAACCGGCCCTTAGTCATAAATAACTGTTTTATCTTCGGTCAATGTTCTCCTGACGATGAGTTAAGAGCTCGAAATATATAGAGTAAACTTAAAAAAATATTTGTACTTGAATTTTTTCTCCTTATGAACACCACAACTCCATCCTAATTTAATTTGAACAATGTTTCAATATAAACAAACACCGCGTTCCCTAAATTTGATATATATGTGTGTCGGTGTTTCGTGACTTCACTCTCTCTCTCTATACGCACAGAGACAGATTAGTAGTACATATATATCCATTTTTTAACATTGGAATAGTATATAATTTTTTTTAATACTGCTAACCGTAAGTGTTGTTCTTTTCAGGATGGAAATGAAACCAAACATAAGACTCCACAAAAACGTTACGTGAGCAGTGAGGAGAACCTGGAATCAGAGTTGACACGCCTCAAGAAACTCAGCGTTTAATCTGTTGCATTGGAATGGTAACCTCCTGATTGATATAACCTGCAATTCGGTATCGCGTTTCAATTTTTACTTACGTCGTCTTCATAACCTCAAATGATCACCATTTTTTTCGCCAAATTCAAGGTGCAAGTGAAATAAATCATTATTATTCACAGTTAGAGATCTCTGTCCTTTTCTCAGGGAACTCTCCTATATATGTATATTTTATCTAAATCTAAAACACGTTCAAAGTGAAACGTCAATGATAACATTGACGTCAAAAATGGTTTTGTTAACTGAGACCATGCATGGTTTATATAAATAGTTTTTCTTTCAATATTTTTTACCACTTATTTTAATTTTATTTTAGAATAATTACTTAGAAAAAGACCAAAACTAAAAACAAGTGAGATGTATTTCAAATTTTAAGTGAATTATAAATATCAAATATATTAAAGAAGTTTATACCATTTTTCGATCTAAAACTTAAATTTTTTTTTACACATAACGCAGCCATTCTATTTAACATATTTTATGAAAAGCTCGAGGATAAGATAATCTTCAACATATCATAAATAGACAAGAAAGAATGGTGTAATAACATTTTAAAATTGCAATAATTGTCTCTAATGGATTTCTTAAAATCATTGGGCGTAAAGTTAAAAATATGTATTATATAGGTATCTATATAACATATATTTGAAACTATTTCTAAATTAATAACATTCCATTTTCTAGCTCTATTGCTCATGTTTCTACCCGAAAAAAGGCTCATTAAATCGCATCCTCTGAATAGAATCTTTTTTCACATAAAAGTGCGCATAGAATTATCTTGACTCTATCTCTGTAAATGTTAATATCTTTATGTTGAGGTATGTTCAGTCAGGCGATTATGCGCACTCTCTAGTGAAAGAAACTTTAGTCAGAGAATGTAAGTATATTTATTATTTTATGATTAGAATACGAATCCGCTAAACAGTTCTCTATTTTAATTCTTGAGTGGCTGTGCTGGTCGAAGTTTGAGCTTTTCAAGCAAGGTTTCAAATCTCCCGGGCACAAAATTTAAGAATTTAACTATTATAATCTGATCTCAAATACATTTTTTCTTTTAGCTATTCTGACTCAGGAAACACAAAGCTAAAGTTTTAACTAAAAGCGAAACTTTGAGAAATCGTTGTTTACGTGGTTTGAATTAAGTCGATTTCACATAAGAGTTTGCATGAAATCACCGCGACTCTACCCCTGTAAATGTTAAAGCGTTTATGTTGAGGTATCGAGCTTGGCTCGCTCTTCACGATCACTCTCAACTGATAAAGACTTTATTCAGTGCACACGCAATTTTTATCATAAAAAATATTCTGTCAATGAATAGTTCAAGAATTGATAATTTTTCTAAATTTTATTTCTTTTTCCACCTTTGGTACCTTTTTGTTTTTCTATTAAGAGTTCCGAAACTAAGTTAATTCTGGCCAAGCGAACAAGTATATCAGGCATATGAGAAGAAATAAACATAAATAAAAGAAAATGAAACAACAGGTAAAATGGAATTATTATCTTGTTATTAAAATTAAAAAAATAGAATTATTTTCTAATGAACATTAGAAATTTTGGAATGAAAGTAATATTAAATAATATCAATATTAATTAAATCTTAACTACTAACTTTCGACTTTTCTTGCGTTTTACTGTCGTGGTTCTCATTTTGGTATATTTATTGTGTTTGAAAACCAGAACTTAATTAAGAATTTTAAGTAATTAATAGAATATTATTTTTTGCATACCCTGAATAAAATCTTTATCACTTGAAAGCGCTCACGAAATTTCCACGATTGTACTTCTGTGAATTTTAAAGTGTTCTTGTCGATGTATTGAATTTGGTCAATCTCTTGAGCGCATTCTCAATGGAAAAAACTTTATTCAGAGCATAAGTAATTTATACCATAAAATAGAAGCTCTTAAATAGTCGGGGCCCAGCCAGGCAAACGTAATACTTCACATTATATTCTATATCATTTCATGGTTGTTTTAAGTTTGTTGATCGCTTGCTTTAAAATAAATAGTAATTAGTATTAAAGTAAATAAAAGTATTTTCACATGTAAATGCTCGCGAAATTACCGTGACACTCCCTGTGTAATCGTTAAAACATTTATATGACGTCTAGAGTTCGGTTCTCTTCTCATCCACACTATCAAATGAAAAAGAATTTAGTCAAATCATCCATGCCTTAACTATATATACCTTAAATGCATAAATTACCTGAAAAATTATCTAAATTTTTTCTTTTGGTCTATATATTTCTATTAATTGTGAAAAAGAAGCCTGGCTCTTTAAAGAGTAGGGTTTGAGTTCAAATCTATCTCACACTGTTTAAATTATACTGCGTATAAGATGGCTCCTTCTAAACATAGACTTTCATATACACATAAAAACAAATATCTAAACCACCAAATCATAAGTTTGTCTTGGACAAATGAACAAATACATAAGACATATTAGACTATATTACAAGAAAAAAAATGGTTAAGAAACATGTACCAGATGTTTACTTGATTAGAATTAATACACCTACAGTTGCCAGCCAAGTAGATATGTAGAATTTTTAGGGGACACAAATTAAAAAAAAAAAATAATAATTTTTCAAATAATATAATAATTATTAAAAACCTTGGGTATATAATTAATATTAATTAAAATTAAAATAACCAAATTAAACTTTTAACGCCATTTGCTCGTGCGTTTCTAAATCTGGTATATTTAATATTGGTTGAAAAAAGAACTTTGTTAAGAATTTCATGTAATCAATAGAAAATTATTGTTGACATGCTCTGAATAAAATCATATTCACATAAAAGTACTCATGAAATTACCGCGATTATCTCCGTGAATGTTAAAGCGTTTATGTCGAGGTATAGACTCTGGTAAACTGCTTGTTTGCACTCTCAAGTGAAAAGACTTTAGTCTAAATAATGTGCAATTTTTATCATAAAAAATGCCATGTATATGATTAGTTCACGAATTTACTAACACTTCTATATATTTGGTCCCTTTGTTATGCAAAAATAACATTATGGGGGGAAAAACCTGTTAATTTGAAATAATATCTAATTTCTTAACCCTTTTTGAGTAATCGATAAAAATGTTCTTTCGTGTACTTTCTAAGCTTGAGTTTTTTCACATAAAAATGCGCATATTTTTTCCGTGAGTCCATCTCCATGCCCTGGTCCCCATTTTCCTCTAGTCTCCCATTAGTTCAGAAGCCCGAGGCGGCGTTTATTCGATACGACAGAAGGGAGTTGCAAATAGAAAGTGTGTTCGTTGAGATCGAGTTTTTGCTGGTTCATCTCGTGTGCACTCTTAAATGAATCAGACATTAGTCCGAATATGGGTCATTCATATTTAATGCAACATTCCCAGTGGTGTCAACGCAAATTTAGCAATGTCGGAACGCTGAAATTCCGGGGGGCCTGGCGGAACTATGGTCCTCCTTAGAAAATTTTTGCAAATATATGTTATGTTCCTAAAAACAGTACCGGAACGCCGTTCCGGCACTAAGACACCACTGAACATTGGATAAACATTAGAAAATGTTATTCGAATGATGGGACTAGAGTTTTTAATTCCTCATGAAATAGCCGCGACTCTATCTCCAAGCCGGGAATTATTCTCCTCTATCTCCTCAGTAGTTCTGAGCGTGAGATGACGCTCATTTGATACAGCTGATGGGGAATGTACATATAAAGAGCCTACGTTGAGGTGTCGAGTCCGGTCCGCTATTTATGCACACTCGTTGATAAACAAGATTTTACTCAGACCATGCATGACTTTTATGTAATATAACTTTGGATAATCACTAGAAAATGTTATTCGCATGCTCTGAATGAAATCTTATTTATTATATATATAAACGTGTACATGAAAAAGTCGACACTCTATCTTCGGAAAATGGCCCTAAATCTCCATTTTCCTGTATTCCCTCAGTAGTTCTAATCCATCAGGGAATACATTAAAGTGCCTACATTGAGATATCGAGAGTTTGTTATCTCACCTTCGTTCGCATTATTAAGTGGAAAAGAAAATAATGAGAGCATGTGTAATGAATACTATAAACGATTCTTCTATTATATCTATGATAAGTACACACTACACACATTCTCTACACATTTCTCTTTGAATCGTATATTATTTTAATTTAATTTTTTTTTTTTTTTTTTTTTTTTAATAATAAATCATGCATAGATCTCTTTAAATTGCAATGTAGTATTAAATCTTATGTAAATAAGATTTTTTTCACATTAAAATTTATAATTTAATTTTTTAAAATCTTGGAAGATATACATAGACGTCTAATAATTAACTAACCAATTTTCATGCAAATTATTGCATTCCTCCGAATAATAACTATACTACAGTAGACAAATAATGTTTCTTTCAATTGAAAAGTTGAAAAAATTTTTATTTAAGAAAGAAAGAAATCTATATATACCTATATGTATATATATATATATATATATATATATATATATTGACATGCTCAACATTAAAAAATTCCTATTTCACGAAAATAAAAATTATAAAAATTATAAAAAAAAACATAATAATAATAATAATAAATAATAACTGATTTAAAATCAAAGCGAATTTTTTTTCTTTTTTTGAAAATATCTATTTTCGTATTTATTTGAAACGTTCAAAAGACTAATATAATGTGCCAGGTTTCGAATTCGAATGAGATTGTAACTAGAAAACAAGCGATGACACAATTGATGACAATTGCACTCTCTTGGTGACACGATATTCGGTTTAAAATATATATATATATATTCATTTTTGGTGTATAATGTATATTGTACCCATTGGGGATGTTATTCCAAATTTTTTTTCCCACATCCTTTCGAAGGAAACTTCCTTTCTGTGATAATATTAGTAATGATAGCTTTAATTTCAACATAATTATATTAAATATATAATGGAGATGAATTAATGTTAAACTAAGATATGAAATAATATTTAACTCATATTTATCTTTAAGATAGAAAATAAAATACTGGTGCTAATATAAATAATAATTCCGTCTGCGCACTTATGATTACATTCGAATTTAATAATAATAATAATACTAGAAAAGTGTTAATAGAATTCTTCAATATAATATCAATTATAATTATAAAATATGCAGAATATAATATTATATAGGAGTTAAAACTCTTATGACAAAGCATTGCAGTACACATGCAAAGATCCCGGGTTCGAGCCCCGGCTGATCCTTTTGTCTGTAATAAAAATAAACTTTTCTTCGTTCCCTAAATTTAAAAATAATATTATATGTTTCTCATTAGCCACACTTGAAGGAAAGATGAAACGAAAACTAATATACCTCAATATCATATTTTATTATATGAAATATAAAATGCTCTATATAATTCTTTCGGTGTAATTGATTAAGTATTAGCGGTCAATTACCTACACATTTTAATTCTATAAGAAATTGTAATCTTTGTAACAGAAATACCGTGTATATTTGTGAAATGTATAAATATATATATAAAAATATTGTAAATACAGTACCGGTTCGTAGAAGCCAGGTGGAAAATTCAAAGAATCTTTCTGGGACTATTAATTAGGATTAAATAATAGTTAAATAATCTGCGGCCTAAACGATATACATACATTGAACTCAGCCATTCGTCATTTGTGGACGCATTGCCTTTGCTTAATTTCTATTTTTTTATTATAAAATTTTCGCGCCCTGAAGCTGTACATTTTCTGTTTCGTCTCGAGCCGGGCCTGTATAAATGTCTCACTATATATATTTACACAAATATTTTATAAAATAAAATCAATCAAGGTGTCTAGTGATTGGTGATGAATATTTTTCGGTTGAGATTTGTGATTGTTTTTCAAACTATTTATTAAGGCCAGCACAAAACCGACTGCCTCAGAATTGTTGTTAAAGATTATGAATATGGTTCGTTAAGCCATTACAGTATTTTTAAAAATGAACAATTTTGGTTTCGTAGCAAAGTAGTTCTAATCTATATTCATTATTAACCATTTCTTAGTAGAATTTTTAATCATTGCAATAGAGGGGACAATATTAAAAAAATAAATAAATCCTAATGAAAATAACCAACAGTAAAGTGCCATTCGTAAAGTCCCACTTCCAAAAATTAACGTATTTTTACTAAATGTTAATCGTTTCATGTTGTAGTTATTAACTTAACATAGATGTTCAATTAACATTTATACAATCACGGTGCTCACATAGAGACACCCGTGATAAGTTATGGGTTAGGCGGTCGGTGGAAAAGTACAACGTTTCAATCTCAGTTTTTTTTTTTGTAAATAGTTTCGAAAATCGATAAGTCAATAATAACTCCTGTATTCAGGGAATAAAAGGAAAGGAATATTTGGAATTAAATCGATGGTATTTGTGGGGGCGAAGGAAAGATTCGAAATAGATGAAAAAGGGATGCCTGAATGAATTTCAGACTCTTGAAGTCATAATAAATAATTAAAATAAATAAATAAATCTTTGCTTAGAGGCACAAGTCCTCGGTGGCTAGGTCCTCCAAACATCAATACAATCTAGCTATATTACATTAAAAAACATCAATACAAATTAACTACAACAATTTACAAATAATAAACAAGTACAAAAAAAAATCGAAATGTATCCTAATTAACAAATAACATGTCCATAGATTTCCAACAAAAGAGAAAAAGTAATTTAACAAAAAAAAACCCAAGACCACGTTTAGACCATGTCTTAATTTCAATTTACTTCAGATCGGGTCGAGAATTAACCAATATTTAAAATTTGATTCGGTAATTATTTTACAATTTTATTTTTAAAAATAATCTTGGCGAAGCGTTACAATTTTTTTCAACGTCAAATTCAGCTTAAAAAAAAATAATATCTAGATAAACCATACAAAATTTATTTATTTATTAAATCTTCCTTTTAGTCTAATAATTTTTAATTTTATTTATTTATTTCCCCCTTTTCTATTTTATTTGTTCTTTTCCAATTTTTTTTGTTTTTCATTTTTTTATTCAATTACTCTGATTTGATAACAATTAGTTCATTAACGGAATTCGCATCGACTAAAACTTGACAAAACGAGGCGAGCAATGATAAACATAGCGAATTTCTTGATTTAGTTTGGTTGTTAATTGACCGTAAGGTGAACTGGTGCGATATAGTCATTACCCTTGAATCGGGAGGCGAAATGTTGACTTATTTCTGCTTGATCCTTGATCAAGGCTGTTTTTGTCGGCTAGTGAGTCATGACGTACGAGTACGCTCAAAACCAAGGGTTAAATGACTCCCTGGAGGAGCTGAAGTTCGTGCTCCGAAATAAAGAATACTGTGCTTGCCGTACTCCTCTTTTGAGCAGCTTTTCTGTATTCGTAGAAAGAAAATTCAACTTGGACGCCCAGTAAAGAACGGGACCTCGACTTGCTCTGTCGCGGTTCAAAGAAATGTATCGCATAAAAGTGGGGCGCGCATGATTTTGAATTAATTAAAATTTATTCGGTGCTTTTCAGCATCGGCTCCCTGGTTTCTTGCTCCATAGGTATTTCTGGGTAACCACGGCCATGGCTCAAAAACTAATGATTGAACCGTTGTGTTGTAAAAGAATTGTTTATATAAATAAATAGTTTTAAAAAAGAGAACAAAATATTATGCGGGTTGCAAAATAAAAACAACAAATTTCAACCAAGAGAATTTTTGATAGAACAGAGAAAATCTTGAAATAGATCAAAAAAAAAACAAAAAAAAAAAAATAAAAAAAAATAAATAAAATAAAATAAAAGAGAAATTCAAAAAAAAATAATGCTGTGCAAAAATGATTCATCTCCATTGACGTTTTCAGTAAAATTCATGAAAAAAAAATCAATAAGTATAATAATATATATTGATAAACTGTCCAAAAAATAAATAAATAAATAAATTATAATTTTTTAGAAATGATCGGCCTATAAAATTTTAATTATAAACGATGCGGGTTCTAACTTGAATATTTAAAATTTCAATGATCTAATAAAGCCTTTAAATCTAATATATGTATATATTATAAGTAGTTTGCAACAATGTATATTAATACATAAATAATAGTCAATTTGTAGATTTCAAGCTTCTACATATTTTGCTGGGTATTCTTTTTATGCATGATAGATTTTTTTTTACAATCTAGTTGCTTTTTCTTCGCAATTTATTATTATTATCTGAAATGATTTCGTAATTTAGTCTTTGAAATAAAATATTTGGATTTTTATAGAGTGAGAGAAACAGGAAAAAAAATCGGATACTGTTAAATGTGAATGCGATTAAAAATTTTAAGTTATATTTTGCTTTTATATAAATCAAAATTCATTAATAAATGTTGTAGATTGTTAAGAGGGTTATATTGAATGAAAATACATATTTTCACATAAATATAACTTTAGAATTTTAAATAGGAGGTGATAAAATTCACATATTTTAAATTTCAAAAGAAAAGACAATAAATCTGGTGATTTATCAATCTTGCTGAATTTGAGCATTTAAAAGACATAAAATAGATTTTAATTTTTAAAAATAATTTTATCAATTCAAATGTTTTGGAAGGAGCAAGCAAAATGGAATTTTAAAAAAATGTAGAATTTTTAAATTAAATATTGTGTCGATAATTTATTTGACAAAAAAAGAAAATTTTTTGTTTTAATAAAGCCCACAAAAAGTAGTAAAAACAAAAACAAAATACAAAAAAAAGTCAATTACAGTGAAAGGAGTTTGTTATTGACTGAGAAATATTTCTTATTGCTGTGAAAAGTGAAACAAATAAGAGTGAAGTTAAAATTTGTAAGACAGAGCAGCTCAGGTTTACACCATTCAAGACTTATTAATCATGTTAGGATGAGCAACTGAAACGTCGAAATAATTATGAATTTCTTGTCAAATAAATTATGAATTAAGTAAGCAGTCATTGTGAATGACATATTTTATAATAATTGTAAATCGAAAATTTTTTATATTAATGGATATTGTTCGAGCTGTTTTCATTAAGGCAATAATACAAATTTCTAGATATAATAATCACAAAAACAAAAACTGGTTTCCTAAGTGTAGCGTTAACGCATTCCCGAACTTGTGTTAAAATCTATTATCTAGAAGAATATCGGGTCGGTTATAAGCGATGGTCCTATCAGTTAACACAGGCCTGTCCCAGTATGAATATTTCGATTCTACGACCGGCAGTGACTCGTATTTGTAGTAGGGAGGTGAATTCGTGTTCAGTAAGCCATATTTGATTCCTAGCTGTTGGTGGATCAATTTGGCCACTTCATTGTGCCTTCCCAGGTAGGAAGTCTCAGATAGTGTTGGACAGCCTGCCATAATATGCTCGATGAACTCACCTATAGAATCACATCGCCTACACTTGTCGGCCACATTTAACTTCTCATAATTTTTGGTTATTATTATTCGATTTTAGATAGCTGTAATGAACCCTTCTGTCTCAGGGTAGAGAGAGCCATCGGCCAGCCATTGCAGACACCACACCTGTCCATATGATCTTCGTCTAAGAGGTTTGGGAATTTCCCGTAAAGAATATTCTCTTTCCAGGGTTTAACCTCTTTTTTTGGAATAAAAAACGCATGACCGCTCAAATTTCGTGGAGTATATCCCTCGTCGGCCCTTATGACAGATTTAATGAGGTCGCCATTAGAACATAAGAATTTATTTCTTATCTTTTCTTCTTGGGTTCTACATAGATTAAAGATGTTGATTAACCCCCTTCCTCCTTCTTTACGTGGTAAATATAGCCGTGTGACGGAGGAACTTGGATGTCTACAACGAAATTTTCTAAGACTGCCTCTGTTGAGCCTATCCAGATTGTCCAGGTCAGTTTCAAGTCCACTTCACAATTCCGAAGGAGTACGTCAGCACGGGAACCGCCCAGGTTTTTATGGCAGTAATTATGTTTTTCCCTGATAGTTTGGTGTTTAAGATCTTTGTGAGTCTCATCTTGTACTTTTCATTGAACATTTCCTTTAGCTGTTTATGGTTGATCTTCATATTTTGAGGGATCCCTAGGTACTTATAAATATTATCCTGCCCAAGTTTGACGATGTCTTCCGCAGTCTCTCCCAAATATTCCGTCTTGCCTTTCTTGATGTTTATGATAGAACATTTATCAACTCCAAATGCCATGCTGATATCCTCAGTGAAATTCCTTATAGGTGTTATTAAGGAGTTCAGCTTTGGATAAGTGTCGGCGTAAGCTTTAAGATCGTCCATGTATAGGAGGTGCGTTATTCTTCTATCATTTTTGCCAAGCTTGTAACCCATATCTTTTTTCTTCAACAATACCGAGAGAGAATTTAAGGCCAAGCAAAACCATACTGGCGACAAAGAGTCTCCCTGGAAAATTCTTCTTTTAATATTTATATTCCCAATGTTGTTATTATTGATGTGAATGTTGGTTCTCCATGTTTTCATCATTGTTTCCAAACATTGTATAATATTAGGGGGAATTTTGTAGATTTCTATCACTCTTAATAGCCAGTCATGAGGCACAGAGTCGAAAGCCTTTGAGTAATCTATATACCCGATGTGTAGGTTGCGTTTTTAAGTTGAGTCTGTTTTAAAATTATAGCATCGATAGTAAGCTGTTGCTTACAGCCTAATGAGCCTTGGATGCAACCTTTTTGTTCCACCTCGATTAAATTATTTGCATCGCAATGGTTATAATTCTATTGTTAATCAGATAGCTTGTACATAATGAATAGACAGGTTATCGGTCGGTAGTTCTCTGGTTCTGTACTACTACCTTTCTTGTATAGTAAGTATGTATTTCCTACCGATAGGTATTTAGGTATTGTTTCCGGTTCATTTAGCGCGGTCTATTGTTATTATTATTTGATAAATCAAAATCTGTGGGTCAGATTTCTATTGAAATGAACACTGTCGAACCTCGGGATTTTTAGAATCAGTCCTAAACGAACTGATTACAATGTAACAATAATCTTGCTTTTATATTAATACACACAAATACACAAATATCTAGGCTGAACACAGTTAGATTAGGGAAACGTACGCGTATCTCGAGACCATAATACATATATCTAGAAATTTTTATCAATGTCACATTGAAAACAGCTCAAACAGTAAAAATTAATCTAAAAATTTATCGATATATACAATTATTATAAAATATGTCGTTCAAAATGCATGTTTGCTTAATTCTTAACTAAATTATTTTTTTGACCAGAAACTCATGATTATTTCTACGTTTCTGTTTCTCATTCAAACGTAATGAATATGCCTGGAATGTTTTTCCCTGTGCCGTTCTGTCTCATAAATTTTAACTTCACGGCCAACTGTTTAATTTTACTTAGCAATAAGAAACATTTTTCGGCCATGGTGAATTTTCTAAAGCTCACCCCAAATTATGTGCTTAAATGTCACTGTAAGTTGTATAATTTGTAAATAATATATTTATTACGATTATTTTTTATTTCATCGTGATTACCAAGCTATTCTATGCTTGAAACCTGTTACAATAAATAATATTATTATTAAAAACATGATTTATAATTTTTAATTTCATAAAGATCGAATGATGCTTTATTTACCATTTGAAACTGTTTTGATTATCTTTTTATATTTTGTGAAAAAATTTTTATGTACTTATAGGTATATTATATATATACTAGTATATATATAATTTTTATTTTTTGTTTTAAATCCTATATTTTTAGATACAACAAATTCAATCTATATTAGAAATAAGAAGTTTTAAAAAATCAAAAATACAAAAAATACAAAAATGAACTATTTTGAATAATTTTAATTTAGCTTTTATATTCACGCAGAGAAAGTAAAAAAAAAATAATTCTTAATCATCATCTTAGGTGGATTATTTATGTGGAGGGTAGAAAAATATGAAAATTTTTACCAATTTTCATGAAAGCAATTGAAAATGCAAATCCATTTACTTCCAATAAAGAATACGGGTTTAATGGGATTCACTCGAATGTCCATTGAAGCAACGGAAAATTTTATTTTTTTTTATATCTGAAATTTCTTCAAGAATGGTTTTAAATTTTTGAGATAGATCAATTTCATGTTAACAATGTCAAAATAGATCTAGTAAAATATTTTCAAATGTATCTGTTTTTTCTATAACTACTTTTGTTAGCACTTTATAAATTTGCACAATCTAATTACATACAATCTACTTCGTGTATGTGATATATTCTATGTATTCAAAAAAATAAAATTATTATTATATTATTAATATATATAATGTATGTATGTATATCTCTGTATGTAACTTATTATTTGAAGTAAATAAAATAAACTTATAAAATGGATTTATTAACGAGTATGTTTTTCAGATAAATCCACTATCTACTTATTACTTAATAAAAATATATGTGAGACTCTCGCGCGGTAAACTGACTTACACCATAATCAGAACATTTTTAAATAATCAAACAGAGATCAAAAACATCACCAATAATTGTTATATTAATCAAAGACATTTAACTTGAATTTTAAAAAATTTTACAAACACCTATACATCCCATTGTATTGTTTATTACTTGCTTTACAGTCAGCCATTGAAACTTTTTTAAGTGCCATATCAGGTCTCTCTGACGATTCAGTACCTCCCCACATATACCTATGCTGAGTGTGTTTAGCTATTTTACACAGATATACGGGACCTACTTTTTAACGCCGGTTCCGAACGGCTAATTTGGAGAGGTTGACTAGGCAATTATACTTTTGGTAGTTTGCCATTGCTTTCAAAGAGGAGGCGACTGCAAATATCTGCCGAGACTCAGTCTCGAACCAGCTTGCTTCAGGACAGCGGCCCGACACTCTGACCACTGACCCACAGTCGTCTCCCATTGAAACTAACCTTTATAAAATTTCCTCTTCTGCGTATAGCTATCCTTTAAACATTCTGACCCTAGCCCCGTTAACTCTACCTTTTTCGTGGGGTTTTCCCCACTTTGAAACCAGTCTGTTCTCAGATAATTCATTCAGGCCCACACTAACACATTGCCTAAAATAAACAATTTTTCATCATGTTAAATAAACTTTGTCATCACTTTATCTTCAGTCAATGTTCTCCTGACGAGTTAAGAGCTCGAAATATATAGAGTAAATTAAAAAAAAATCTTTGTATTTTTATTTTTCTCCTTGTGAAACACCACCAACTCCAACCTAATATAATTTTAATAATGTTTCACAATAAATCAACACCGCGTTGCCTAAATTCGATTGAAAACTCTTAGCTGCCGGCAGCATCCGAGTAATAAAAAAAAAAAATGAAAAAAATGGCAAAAAATACCGTAAAAGGCCTTTTTTTAAATCTTCAAATGTGTTTAATTTTTTTAGATCAGTGGACATATAAAAAAAACTTGAAAAGGCCCAAAATTGAAAAAAGGCACATGCCTTTTTTCCGCCCTCTACTTATGAGGAAACAAAGTACAGTACTAATACGAAGAATAAAATAAATAAACTGCAACAGATCGTTGTTAAACTTTATATTCAATGTACTAACTTATTTTAGAGTAAAGTACATTTCAAATCTAATTTTACAAAAATACTTTATTTAACCTTTTTTGTGGTCCTCAAGGTAGTTAATTAGAATATTAAATTTCAACAAAATTGGTTTAGTCATTTTCAAAATATTTAGAAAAAACTAAAAAAGTACTGAAATAAAGTACTGTTTGTGGACCGATATGTACCAAAAATTAATCAGCACTTCATTGGTAGTATTGGATGGTAGGTTTTCAATTTCATTTCAATCGGTTAAACGGTGTGGAAAAAATCGTGGACGAAATAATCAATAACATACATCAATCCATCCGCAGAGACTAAATGAAAAATAGCACTTTTTGGTCTATGGACGAGACCCCATGTAATTTTTGGCAAATCCGTCATGTGCTAAAATTCAACCTAAATGAATACTACAATTTGTGACTTTAATTGAGACCATGGGTTCCGTAGTCTTTACCTGAGGACCCTTTGAAGTCGCGCTTTCCCCGAGACCGATTACAATATTTTACCCATGCTTCGCATTGGATAAAGCAAAAAAATTATTTTGGTGTTCGGTAATGACAAATTATAACAGCAAGTATTCACTATTAATGGTGACAAGAAAACGCTGATATAACTTTAATTATGTTTCACTATAAACCTACACCGCCTTCCCTAAATTCGAAGAAAACGCTGGTTACAAACCATTCTGCACCATAAAGACGGAGGGATTATCCTCCAAAAAGTTTGTTTTTAAAAAATTTAAATTGACTTAGAAATAGGTTTTGTTCATTATCATTGTGCAAATTCAAATCTAAATTAAACTTTGAAACCTCTAAATATTTAACAAAGTTAAAATATAGCACACTTGTATATATTGCGCACAGGAATAATGATAAAAGGTAGCTAATACATTACGACAAGAAACTCTTTCATTGATAAAGTCATTTTCGGAATTAACATTCAAAGAAATAGATAAAGATGCGAGTTGGCCAGCAGCAGGCTATCTCTAAAGGGTTTTTCGGCTTAGTCGGCTGTCTACTACAATATGGAAGACACCACACAGTTAAAGTAAGTTCCCTAGTAAGCACATAATGTTTCAAACTATATAGTAACTATATAGGGGCTATACAGATTATAGAACTGTTTCAAACTATATAGTAACTATGTAGCGCCTATATAGATTTCTAGAATCATATAGCCCCTATATAGTTACTATATAGTTTGAAACATTAGTGCTACTAGGGTTATTTATTTATAATCAATTTCTTTTTAATATCCCTGAACGCTCTGCAGACAAAAGCCCATCGGGTGGCCAGTGATTTGAATTCAGTAATAACTTTTCAATTGTTTTCTTTAGTCTTTTTAGTTATGTCTGGAAAATGCAGAAAAAATTTGTAATTACTTTTTTGTCTCACTATCGCTCAGAAGCCAATACAGTAAAGTCAATAAAACAACAATCGATAAAAATGATGTTTTTTAAATGAAAATTAGGTTGTACTGAAAATAGCCGAAGAAAGGAATAAAAACTTTTTGTACTAAATTGAATAAACCTAATTTGTTAGACAAAAATATACTAAATATAAAACTTTACCAAAAGGGAATTTGACCGCAATGGCTTCTGAGATTCTCATCTATTGATATGTCTTTCTGTCTGTCCGGATTACATTAATCACAAATAAGTCGTCTGAAATTCGTTGTGATGCCGGAATGTTTGTATTTCCAAAAGGTAAAATTGATTATATTTTTAGCTTTGTCACTTTAGACATTTCGGATGAAGAATCGAGAAAATCAAATCGTTAAGGTAGTTGTTTCGCGACAATCCTAGCAAAAAGTTAATGTTAGAGTATATAGAACAGACAATAAAGATTCATAATTCATAAGCCCAAAACTTTTTGCTGTTTATGTACCGATTCTAGCCAATCCCGTGCTCGTTTGACAAATCTGGCACCATATTGTAAGAGATTGAATATTTTTATATTAAAATGACAGATAAAATACATTTTAAAAGTTAAAACATTTCTATAGAAATCGTTTTGTTATTTTTTAACAAATGTAATCAACGCCTACGTTACACCTTATGAAAATTATTATTTATACATCTTTCGCTGGTTAAATAAATGCGCTGTTGCCAAATTGTTTTTAGTGTAAATTTTTTTATACATTTTTCATTATTTATTCATTATATCTCAGAAACTGTGTTATAACTATGAATCAAAATTATCTTAAAATATGTATTGGTTATTGTTTAATGTTGGTTTAGTTTTTTATAACATTGGTAAGAAGAGTTTCTTAATTATAATTAAATATGTATGTAAATTTTCCGAAATCCCGTATAGGGCAATGTATAAGAGTCTGAAAAACTCCATTTTTGGAATTTAATATCTCCGGAACTATATTGTTCATAAATTTCGTTTTACCACCAATCGACGCAGGAGCATTTACATAATAATCTGTCTAAATTTTAAAAAAATCCTAAGAAAACCCATTTGGCGTAACAACTATCTTAATTGAGCTTTCGAACTGTTGTAACTAAAGAAATAAATTTTGTCTCAAAAGTCTTATACGGTTCTTTATGTCTAGTTTCAGCTATATGGCTAGATCAGTTCGCTTATTATTTACTTTATTCATTCAAAGCAGATAAAGTATTATCGGTCAGAAATTTAGAATATTTGCAGGTAAAAGATCAGCTGCAAGATGAATATTCCATGGTTTGGGCTCAATGTCTCTTTTCAGAAGAGCGGAATTGAAAAATGGTAATCTTCACTTTTTGGTAGTTAGAGTATCTGCCGTCTTTTTTAAATAAACTTGTCTTATTGATTTTTAAGTACTAATAAGATAACAATTGCTTTCCGAGTCTTGGAGGCCCTATAGCGAGCCTTTCTTATTACTCTAAGTGCCGTCTGTAGTCGTATATTTTATATATGGACCGTTAATTTTGAAAGTGGTGTAAGTACATTTTTTTTAAATGAGACATCACCTAATTTGTACTTAATTTAGTGTAAGCTTTTAACTAGTTAATTTTAATCTCCTAAAAAATTTCAATGCTTTGTTCAATTTAAAATTGGCCAATAAATGAAATTGCGTATCCATTGATAATGAAAGTGGTGTAAGTCCAATTTCCATAGATATTGATCATTAATTTTTACTCTCCGGGCATTCCTATCATCCAAACAACAACAACAGGTTTTGGTCATCATCATTGAGTATACAGTCCGAAGACTGGTTTGACCCAACCACCCGTCTCCACTCGGCTCTGTCCCCCGCCAGCTGTTTGACCTCTCTAAATGTCTCGCATCCCATATCCCCAATTATTTGGTTGAAATATTCTGATCTGGGCCTTCCCCTTTTCTTTCCCACCTCCCCCTCCAAGATATCCCTAAGCAGTCCCCCATGTCTCAGTGTGTGCCCCATCATCTGACCTCTTCTCTTCTTCAGACTCTTCCACAAGGTTCTTCTTTCTCCGATTCTTCCAAGAACTTCTTCATTTGTAATTTTATCCATCCATTTGATATTCATCATTCTTCTGTAGCACCACATTTCGAAAGCCTCTAATCTCTTTCTCTCCTCTTCTCTAATTGTCCAGGTTTCACACCCGTACATGGCTATACTCCATACATATGTCTTCAATAGCATCTTCCTGTTTTCTAAGCTGATTGAGGAGGAGCATAGTAGTTTTTCTTTTGAATTAAATCCCATTTTTGCTTGGGCAATTCTTGATTTAATTTCGTTTTCGCTCCTCCTATCCCATGTTATTTTAATCCTAGGTAGCGGAATTCCTTGTCCCTGCATTCTAAGGTGACCTTGCCAACTGGCTTTATTTTAAAATTTTCACTACCATATGCAACTAAGATTGCATTTGATTTTACAATGTTTTTTCTTGAACTTAAACAGTTTAAAAGATAAAGAGGCAATACATTCACTTCGGCTCCAGTGTCCATTTTGAAATCTATGAGCTTGCCCTCCACATTAATTGTCTTGAGCCACATTCGTTCATTACAACAGTCACCAGTAGTTTTATCTAGTGTGCTTATGAGGAATTCTTCACATTCTTCTTCTTCTAAAGCGATGTCGTGCACATTTTTCTTCGAAACGATTTGTGACGTCTGGCTTCGAGTCTTGCAAACGGCTGCGAAATGGTTTGGTTTCTTGCACTTAGTACACACTTTTCCATATGCCGGGCACCTGCCCTTTCTATGTGTCGAACCACAAAACATGCACGGTCTTGTTTTTTCTTTTTCTTCTGTGTCGAATTTGCGCCTTCTATAAAGTTCATTCACTGATATTTCTTGTTGTAGGACTTTGGACTGCGATTTGCTAGCTTCGATAGCCTTACAAAATGTGATAGCTTTGTTCAGCGACAAATCAGACTCTCTGAGAAGTTTTTCTTGCGTTTCTTTGCTATAAATTCCCATGACAATTCTATCGCGTAACATGTCATCTGGTTCCTTGTAATCTGTAGATTTCAGAGCTTTTCTAAGTTCCATTACAAATGAATCAAATGGTTGGCCATCTTTTTGAGAAATGCTATTAAAAACAAATCTTGTAAAAATTATATTCTTCTTAGGAGCACAATAGGCTTCGAATTTCTCTTTTATAATTTTTAAAGACTTTGTTTCTAACTCCGTCAGCTTGAAGGTGTTGAAAAGCTCTAAGCCGTCATCTCCCAGGAGGTTAATAAAAATAGCCACTTGCCTCTCTTCCTTTTGTGTATTTAAGTCCGATGCAATCAAAAAATTATCAAATTTCTGCTCAAATAGCTTCCAGTTGTCTGCAATATTTCCATCCAGGGACAAAGGTTGAGGCGGTTTGAACATTGACTCCATTTTAAAAATAGAAAATAAATATTAAAGATAAGATATTATTAATTATAAGCTTGTCATCGCCATTCACTGTGCTAGTCTACCTGGGACCATGTATTATTATCTAATTTATTAAATAATATTGGTCAATTTATGTTACAAGTAATTACATTGTCATTTAGTTGAATGATCATAATTAACTGATAAGATGTGTGAATGTGTTATATTGCTGCCAACATTACTGCTGGTTGCCGACAGTGATATCAATGATAATACATTCCTTAACTCCTTCTAGGTTTTCTTGGCTTGATGCATTCCTGTCTCGTTTTTTTTTTTTTTTTTTTTTTTTTTGTACATACTAGGACCTTGGTATAGAAATGGAAATATGAAATAAGAATTTCTTCTATACACCACAGGATTATTATGATGTTATAAAACAATGTAGACAAAACATTAAATTTAATTAATATTTAATTATTTACCATATACGCTATAAATATAATTAAAGAACCTATTCGTGAAGATTAAATTTAATGACTAATAATTAAAAAAATTATTCGAAATATTGAAATGTTTAATAAATGTAAAATTTTACATTCACCTCTCATAGTGTCACTTTTTTCACCACCTAAATGGGTGCAAAAAAACATTTTTTCATGATATTTTCACGGAATTAATATTTTCTCAATCGAAACCTGAAAATGCAACTTGCGTTTTTCTCATCGCTATCGGTTATCTAACTTTCAGGCGTTCCCATCAAGTGCTGCCCCTCTTCTGGATTTTTTTAAAGCTTGTGCGTCCGATATTGAATAGAATGCAATATTTTATGCCAAATATCAAGTTAAAGGAGGGACTCAGAGTTGAAAACATAGCATCTGGATATTTTTATTAATATAATGTACGGAGTTGTTATAATATAATTATATCGAAATATAATTGTTACATTAATTAATAAAATTAATATAGACACTAATAATTGATTCCGAAAGGACACAGCGGATGCAAGGATTCCACGATCTGTTCTGAACAAGGTCTCCAAATGAAGGGTGAACCGCGATTGGAATTAGAGTACACCGTCTTTGGAATTATTTGGAATTACTTTGGAATTCATTAGATAATCTATTGTCATCTATTGTCTCCTACTTGGAAATGAAAGTGGAAGTAGTTGTACACGATGTTAGGTCGCGGTTCACCCCTCGTCTCCAAACGAAAAAATTGAATTTTATGTTTTTGGCGGAATTTATATTTGTGGGTGAGTTTTTTTAAAAAAAAAGAGTTCTTAATTAAGATTGGTTTTCATATACCACGGTTCTTGGGGTGGGAAGTTTATTCTGATGGACCACCTAAGGTGAAATTAGAAAATTGTTGAACATATCCTGAACCCATTTTCAAGTGATAATAGATAAGTGCCTGATGGACCGGGCGTTCGTCGGTAACATTTTGTTTTAGTTAAAAGCGATATAATATTATTTTTTAATTTTAAAATTCAGGTAAAAGTGGCGATTTTTAATTTCTGCCAGAACTAAATAAAATCTAATTTATTATTTGCCAACCTTTTGGCTCGATTCAGCCATAATTAAAGCTAACGGTATTGACTAAGTTTTAAGCTTAACTGAAATTAAAAATATTATTAATATACACCAAGGTTCCTTCATTGAGCCCTTTAAAGTGAAGAAGGAGGGACGATTTTCCCGAATACTTCCGAATATTCGTTTTTTTCTTCTAATTAATTTAATTGCTTAATTTTATTTTTTCATTATTAGTCAAACTAAAGAATTTTCCACTTAATCAACCTGACTATCAAAAAAAGGCTTCAAAAAATATCCCAGTTTCTTTTTCTTTATTACTTTTTTTTATTTATTTAATGTCACCGGGAACAAAGCCCATTTAGAGACAGCTCAAGTAAAGTGTTAGTAGGGTTAGTGAGGGAGCCGAGTTTTTAGCAGTTAGAAATTTTTATTTGCCAGCCAGGATCGAACCCCGGCCTTCCACTCCAACATCGTCATAATCGATCGATGGCGAAGTGAGGCCAGTGTGTTAGCCGACTGAGCTAACCCGACTCCCCTATTACTTTTTTTTAGAGATCCACAAATTTTTTTGCCCAAAAAGAAAGATCTTTTTTATTAGCAAAGACATAATAATATACTATTGATATATCTAATATTACAATAAATAAATATTTAAATATTGGTTTATGAGTAATTTTGTGGTAATTTACTTGTAGGTACTCTCATAAAAAAGTAAAATATAAATCAAATTTGTCAGTGATGACGGCCAGTTTGTATAAAAAAAAAAAAAATTGTTATTTTTTCTTCTTTTACTTTTGGTTTAGGGGCAAACAATAAATCTCACACCCAGGTGGCTTGGTGCAGCTTTCAATTCCTATTATCCATATTCATATTAAAGAATTTCAATGAAATGATGAGTAAAATATATACCTAGATCAATAAATATGTTTGGTTAAATTCAGAACTTGTCTTTTTTTCAAAAATATCAAAAAGTATAATTTTAGTACAAATTCCGATCGAGAGATGGCAATTTCGTGTGAAAATAATTCTTTGATCAAAAATTTAATAAATAAAAATTATAATTTGATATAAATGGTTGAAAAAATACTCAATTTTCGTGAAAAACAATCAAAATAATGACCCTAGGGGTGACACATCATGTCAAGTATCGGGCAAGAACACCAAATAAGCCCGCACATATAAAAATCCCATTATTAAATTGAAAGTTTTTGCCGAGAGTAGCAGAATATTGTCTCCTTCAATAAAAATCCCATATTAATTATATAGAAACACACTCGATAAATATAGGGAAAGTTCTCAGAAATCGAACACTTAATTTTGCTTGTTAGGCTACGCTCCCCGGGCGGCCGAATTAATAGATTCACTCAAAATTCTAAAAATATTTTTCCATATTAGGCGTCCAGTCCGACCTCTCTTGGAATGAAGATATTTCTTCTGTGGCGAAATCCAAATCAGCAAGGAAAATTGGCTTCTTATTTAGGTCCAGGCGATTTTTCATGCCCCTGCAGCTTTTCGCCCTCTACAAATCTCAAACCTGCCTCTGTCTCGAATACGGTTCGCTCTGTGGAGAGTGGCTTCCAAGCATTCTCTTCCCACCCTGGAGGCAATTCTGAAACGAGCTATCAGACTAATAGATGATCCGACTCTTATTTTAATACCTTCCTCGACTGGCTTGTCGATCGAAGAAACATTTCCGTGCTTTCCCTATTTATAAATGGTGCCATGCATGTGGTCTGAGTTCAAGTTAATAATTCCCTCCATCACCTCTAAAGGCTGCTTTACGTGTACCACGCGATTCGCCGAACCCAACATCCCTTTCCAGTTAAATTGGCTAAATGCCAGACCACTTCATTTCCCCCAATACTTTTGTCCCCATGATTTCAAGGAACTGGAACTCTTTTCTAACCTATATCTTTCCCGGCTTTTAACATATACCTTTCACTAGTTCAAGACCAGGGTACACGCCTCCACCCTTTGCCTAATCTATTTCTTCTTCTCTTGGGTAATGCAAGGGTCTTTCGAGATCCAAAGGGACTGCATATTTTTGATGCGCCCCTTGTTGCATTCTAACACATTAAAAAAAATTTAAAAAACATATCTGGTTTGATTTGTGCTCACCAATTGACTTTATAATTCCCACATAAAATCTAAGCTAAATAATTAAAAGCAATTTATTAACATACTTACTGTATTTAAAAGATGCATTATTTAAGAAATACCGACGTGGAAACAGGGAGTAGATGAGGCAATGACGAGTAGGCCACTATGGTACAAGAACAAGACATACTGGATAGAGAGAATTGGCGTATTGGATGCGGAAAACGGAGCATGCTGTAAAACATACCGATACCGAATAATAATAATAATAATAATATCCAGCCTACAATAGACCGGATATTCTTCTCATTAACAACACCACCCAAACGGCCATTATAGTTGAAATAGGAGTACCGCTCACTCATAACCTTAGAAAAACTGAAATAGAAAAGAAAAAGAAATATGAGGAGCTTGCTATCCAACTGAAAAACATCTGGAAGTTAACCATGGTCACGATCTGACCACTGGTAATGTCTGCGGAAGGAGTCGTCTCATCCAACTTTGATAAAAATATTGAGAAACTTGGCTTGCCGAACACCATCTCAAGGCAGGCACAGAAGGCAATTATTCTTCAAACGTGCCACATAGTGAAAAAGTTTCTCAATTAGAGATTATCCGATGGTTTATGTGGGTCAGAGTGAATTCCCGTCCCACATCGACCGAGCCTGATTCCAAATAAGATCTGAAGGGATAGGTGAAAATTTTCCAGCTCGGATAATAATATTTTATTTATTTCTTAAATAATGCATCTTTTAAATACAGTAAGTATGTTAATAAATTGCTTTTAATTATTTAGCTTAGATTTTATGTGGGAATTATAAAGTCAATTGGTGAGCACAAATCAAACCAGATATGTTTTTTAATAATCAGTAGAGATTGTGGTGTTGGTGCAAGGTGAAACATCTTTAATAAGTGAAATAAGTGACCCAGTATCCTTAACTCATAGTAAATCCATATTAAATAAAATATTTATTTACTCTTATCTTTATGTTTTTAAATTTTTTTAATGTCTTAGAATGCAACAAGGGCGCACCAAAAATATGCAGTCCTTTGGATCTCGAAAGACCCTTGCATTACCAAGAGAAGAAGAAATAGATTAGGCAAAGGGTGGAGGCGTGTACCCTGGTCTTGAACGAGTGAAAGGTATATGTTAAAAGCCGGGAAAGATATAGGTCTTCCTCTTCTCCTCCGTCTTTCCGTGGTTATCCAGTTCCATATTTTATGAGGCCACCTATCTTCCGGCATTCTTTTGAGGTGGCCTTACCATATTTATCTATTCTTCTCTATTCTATCTATTATGTCATTTTCCATATTCATTCTGTCCCTTATAGTTATATTTGGGATTTAAATAAAGTATTAAAAATTCATAATTACTCGGACACTCAGGGAGTGACGGGCCAAAGTACTGAATTCACTCTGAAGTCGATTTTTTTTATTTTTAGTTTCTCTGAAACTTTGAAAAAAATCATTTTTAAAGAAAAGATTGTCTCAATGTTTTGATTCCAATAATAAAGTTGAACTACTGATTAGATTTTATTGACTTTTAGGGCTTAGAAATAACTAGTATATTGAAAAAATTTTAACATAATTTAATTAATACCCAAATTAAAAGTTTCTTCTCGTGTCCACATGTTTCAATTTTCAAAACAAAATCATTTAGATTTTTGATCATTTTGTTCTCAAAGTTTCGGTGAAAAAAATAGAGGAAATCAGAAAAAATTCTGCTCTCCTAAAAAAACCATTAACCTTGCTTATAGATAATATTTTAATTTCAATCAACTTTTGTATACCGGGCGAGTTTTTTATCTTGAGACAGTCTTATAACTCACAGTGCATTATATGAAAACAAGTTTCAAATAAAAGTTTATTTATATCAGAGGAGAAACTAAACTACGCTATTGTTTTTTGACCTAGAACAAGCTTTCAAGGGTATTTTGAGGTCAACAACTGTTTTTTAAATAGAAACCTATATTTTTCTTTACATTGCCTAAATTTACAAAAAAACTTTCATTGGTACTATTTTTATTTCAGAAAAAAATTATAATAATTATTTTTAACAATTATTTAACTTAATTATCAAATAATAATGATCAAATATTTAATTATTAAATGAATAATAATTAATAATTTAATAATTTTTCATCACTGTTCTGAGACATTCCGGAGTGTATCGCAAGTCTTCTGGTTGAATTCCAGTTCCAATTTCGTTATTTTGGCCTGTTTCAGTTCCTTTATATCGTTTACATTTCTTGTTTTTTTAAACAGATTTAAAACACCATAAAATGAAGCTTGGGAGGGTGTATTCCTATCAATGGAAGCCCCATAACACTTCTTCCAATTTCACTATAAATTAAGACTATTTCAATTCTGTCTTCAACAGAAAATACTACATTTTTATTATTGTAAATACAACTATAACTATCTACTGAATTGACCACGAGAAATAAACTTTTTTAAACTCAAGAATTTTAAGTAGTTCTACCATATTAAGTAGAAAATAATCTCCTTAAATCTGAGTATATCGAAGTTTTAACATAATTATAAACCCTTATTTTCATTGTTGTGACTTTTCAATTAAATAATTATTTATTTAATGATTAATTATTTAATCATTATTATTTGATATTAAGTTAAATAATTGTTAAGAATAATTATTAATTGAACTTTTTTGAGATCTAATTGATTCATGTATTTTGTTTATTTGATGTCGTATAAAAAAAATAGCTTTTATGAAAGTTGATTCAGTTTGTGTTGTAGAATAAGGTGACTTAAAGAAAAATATATGAGTTCCATTTAAAAAACAGAAGTTGACCTTGAAATACCCTTGAAAGCTTGTTCTAGGTCAAAAAACAATGGAGTAGTTTAGTTTCCCTTTGATATAAATAAACTTTTATTTGAAACTTTTTTCCATATATATATATATATATATATATTTATACTGTTTTTAAGTTATAAGACTGTCTCAAGATAAACTGCAACGGATCGTTGCTAAACTTTATCCAAATTAACATATATATATATATTTATACTGTTTTTAAGTTATAAGACTGTCTCAAGATAAACTGCAACGGATCGTTGCTAAACTTTATCCAAATTCAATCGAAATATTAATATGTTTGTTCCTTTATTATTAATCAGATATCACTTGCAATTTGTAGTTCATGTTGACATTAATTAAAAATAATTCTCATTTACTAGTCGAGGAATAACCATTCTACATTGGATTTTTGACATTTCGGTTATTATTGCTGAAGACATGGAGGAATCGACTTAAAATCAAAAATAGCTATCGATTCCTTGAGTTGTTTACCATAAAAGAATTTAGTCTTTTTGATTTTAAGTCGATTCTTCCACGTTTTCAGTAGAGATTGCCATTAATACTCAAAACATCAAAAATGGAATGCAATAAGGTTATTCCTCTAGTATTAGATGAGAATCGATCGTTATTTTTGATTTTATGTCGATTCCTCCATGTCTTCAGCAATGGTTACCAATAATAATCGAAACGTCAAAAACCTAATGTAGAATTGTTATTCCTCAAGTATTAGATGAGAATCGATGGCTATTTTTGATTTTAAGTCGATTCCTCCATGTCTTCAGCAATGGTTACCAATAAAATCCGAAATGTCAAAAATCCAATATAGAATGGTTTTTCCTCAAGTATTTGATGAGAATCAATCGCTATTTTTGGTTTAAAGTCGATTTCTCTATGTCTTCAGCAATGGTTACCAATAAAAACCGAAACGTCAAAAATCCAATATAGAATGGTTATTCCTCAAGTATTAGATGAGAATCAATCGCTATTTTTGGTTTAAAGTCGATTTCTCTATGTCTTAAGCAAAGGTAATGGATAAGAAAACAACGCAGTTGCTATGGTTACTTATAAAATTTCCTCCCAAATTTTTAGCATTTCACAGCGAGAAGCCTAACCATTCTTACTTAAGTCAGGTTGAATGAGCTATATTAAAACGATCAAATGAATAAATTTTAAGGAATTTAAAATAAAAAATTAAAAAAGTACTATATTATCCTAGAGTAAAGTACTTTAAAATATAAATTTACTAAAAACTTTATTTAACCTTTTTTGTGGTCCCCAAGGTACTTGATTAGGATATTAAATTTCATCAAAATTGGTTAAGTCATTTTCAAGATATTTAGAAAAAACTAAAAAAGTACTGAAATAAAGTACTAATGTTTGTGGACCGATATGTACCAAAAACTAATCAGCGCTTCATTTTGTTAAAATACTGGTAGGTTTTCAATTTCAATTCAATCGGTGCAACGGTGTGGAAAAATTCGTGGACGAAAAAAACGATAACACACATCCATCCATCCATCCATCCATCCATCACGCACTTCCAAAAAAATGGCACTTTTTGGCCTCTCGACGAGATTCCAGATAATTTTTGGCAAAACCGTCACGTGCTAAAATTCAATCTCATTGAATACTTCAATTTGTGACCTTAATTGAGTCCATGGGTTCCGTAGTCTTTACCTGAGGACCCTTTGAAGTCGCGCTTGCCGCGCGACCGATTGCAATACTTTCTCCCATGCTTCGCATTGGATAAAGTAATAAAAAACTCACCCGGTATATATCTATATATATATATATATATTCTGAAATCAAATATCGTATTAATAGGATGATTATTTTGGCGAGAGTCGAATTTAATTTGGGACAAAAAAATCTAATTTTATAATATTAAAAAATAAGCTGACCATCCACTTGACTTTACCATACAACCTGACCCTCACTTATATTTAATATTAATAAAATTATTTATAATCATGTAGGGGGAGTTAGGATTTTTGCATTTTTAGACTCCTGAGACCCACTGATTATGTATACAAAATTTGGTTGAGTTTGCTCAAAGGGCCTAGATTTTTATTTTTTGACCCCCCCCCGCCTTAATTTTGGAGCCAGAAAAAAATATATTTTCGTTATTATAGGTTAATTTTATGGAATATTTCATTTTTTCTTGTATTTTTTAGTTTGAAAATATTAAAATTTTATATTTTAACCCCGCCTCCCCCCCCCCCTTAATTTTTGGTCACTATGCACCAAAATCTAATCAGCTCTTAATCTCAATGCAGCAAAACTACGTGTGAAATTTGCTTTTGATATTCACACTAGTTTTTGAGCTAGCTCGTCCACAAAAATTTGATAACGCACAGAGAGATTAATAGAATAACAGACTAACAGGCTAACCAAGAGACATTTTGACAAAACAATTATTATCTCGAAAAATATAATTTTTCGATGTTCACTTATTAGGGGTTTTTTGTACACCAAAACGCCATGGTTTCGCCCAATTTGTTTAATCAAAATAGTTTTGGCCGTTTTTGAGATATTTCGAATAAAAGAAGCAAAAAAAAACACTTTTTTTAAGCACGATTACAATACTTGACCATACCCTGTATGGTAAAGTAAAAACTAAGTAATAGGCATCTAAATTGGCAGTCAACACTGTAATGATATAAGGGGCAGACCCCCCCATTCATTTAATGGGCAACTTCGTTGCCAAGTTTGTTCTTCTTTTATAGGATGATTAAAGCCTTCCACGGTTGGCAGCCTGGAGACTGGCTCTGAGCGTTGCTAATCTCAGGTCCGCTGCCAGTCAGCCGAGAGGCGACAATCTATTCATTCAGTAGAGAAGGAGCTGAAGTCTTGAGCAGACCTGCGGACCGCCTACGCAATACTCTCTACTTTCGCCATCTTTCGCTTGCTTTCTTTCACTCAGCCTTCATCTTCTTTCAGAGCTTATCGAAGCGATTCATAATTACATTTTTTATATATATATTTTATATAACTTCTACCTTGAAAGGTCAGGAATTATCCTTGCCAGCAAGTATTCTTTTCTTAATATTTTATTACAAGATATTTTCTTTTAAAAAATATCTCATATTTTTTACATCTAATTTATTTTAACTATATTAAACGTGCCTGGCAGGTTTAACCCTTGAACCATATTTTCTATTTTATATTTATATTTTTAATTATTTTTTCTATGAATAAATAGTTTTTTTAACTTAATTATTTTTTTCTTCAACCCAGAGTGTTCATAGCCATTTACACCTGACCAATTTAGATTATAGGGCTCTCTTAAAGTCACATAAAGCCCTTAAATCCCAACATGGAGGTCCCACACCGAGATTTGAAAAGCCCTAAGGGAGGGTGAAGTGTATAATTGAGTGAGAGAAGGTTTGTTTGTTTTTTTTCGTTTAATTTTTTATTTTGTTGTTTTTTTAAGAACCATCAGTTTTTTTTATAATGCCGGGAATCACGGAATTAATAGAAGGTCAGGAACCATTGGCGCATTCAACCAGGTTGGAAATACCAGCCGAACCAATAGACCAGGCACAGATAGCAACGGCCACTGCTGAATTTCCGAGCCTTTCATCAGATAGCGGTCCGGAAGTGCAGCCGCAGGCACCGGTGAGTAATGTACCGGTTGACACTGCGGAGGATCGCATAGAACGGTTATGGGACCGGATAATGGCACTAGCGGAGAAAATGGATAGAGACAATAGGGAAATGAGCAATAAGATGGCTAGCGGCAATAGAGAAATGAAGAGTGACCTTAGTAGTGGAATGGATAGTGGAAATAAGGAAATAAATGATAGAATGGACGACCAGAGTATAAGGATAAGGGAGCATAACGTCACGGAAATCGAAATAGGAACATCTGGGGAAATATGGGAAACCACAGATGAAATCAGTGTAGACAGTCCAAGGATAGAGACGGCGGTTGCAGTCTGTGACCGGGATGGGTTACAAATGTTCCAGGATGAGGTAGAAGTATTCCACACCGAATTTCACCATCCTGAAGTCATCAAAAATCCCCCACCTGAAAAACTGGTTAAGTTCCCCTTTGAGTTAGTAGAGGTAAAACCCTCTATCAAGCCTCAAAAACAAGGATTGAGGGAGATCCTTGAGGTGGTCCGGGGCGAAATACTTTTATTTAGTAAAGTAAATAAGCCAGGAAAATCAAACGAATCGTTTGAGGCACACGGTATTAAATCTACCGTGCTGACAAATCTTGACAAATTATCGCGATCCCTAGGCCAAATCAGTCTAGGACTCTTGTCGCCATATCAAGGACAAAGCCAGTGTGGAAAAGTCCGAAATAGGATCCCTATTTCCCCGCCCAATTTTCAGTCAGGCTTAGATAAAAATCGGCCACTAGAAAAATTGAACTTTAGCCCGGAACAGTGATTAAAAAAGCTAATCACAAACTATGTGTTAATTCCACATAGGGGCTTGTTCCAGTTGAATTCTATCTCTTAATTTTCCCCCCTCACCTTTTAGTTCTTTTCATATTTTTTCCTTTTATTTTATTATTTTTTGTTGTAAATAGTTGTATATTTTTTTGTAAATTTTTTTGTAAATTTTCTTATTAATTTATTTCATTAAATTTCTTATCAAAATGAGAAAATTTCATTAGTCTGTCTGTCTATTCAGTAAATTATTTAAGTCCGTCGGGAAGTCCAATCATTTTTTTATTGAGAAACAAAGAAATTCTTTCTTTTGCTAAATTCTTTCAATCATTAAATTTCAGTAAAGTCGTTTTGTCTTAATTAAAGTAATTTTTCTTAAAATTGTCATTTAATTAGAGTAATAATTGTTGCATTTAAAATCAATTAAGTTTTTTTATCTAATCTTGAAATAGTTCGAAAATAAAATTTAAAATCTGTCTGTCATTAAATTATTAAAATCATTGAAATTCCGCTAAATAATTTTGTCAATTAAGTCCGATAAGTCTTCTTAATTATTTTTTTGATTAAATTTGAAATCATTTAATAGTAATTATTATCGCTAATAGATCATTAGCATCGATTAATTAGAGAGGCAAATCTATAGATAAAAAGATAATCCTTAATCCTCTCTCTCTTAATCGTTTTGTAAATTCAATTTAAATTGATTATTAGTTCAATTTGATTTAATTTGGCGTTAATTATTTAAAAACACAATCTATTTTTAAAATGATTTTGTTTGTTTTTCAGTCTGTCGGTCTGTCTAAAATGAAATTTCTTGTCTTTTTATTTTTTTATTAAATAATAATTATTTGCTACCTGGTCTGGCAAATCAGTTATTTGCTATTGACTTTGCTTAAGCAGAAAAATAGCGATTCGGTGTGGAAACCCCCCCCTTATCTTCAGCCATGAGATTTGCAAAGAGTAATTCTAGTTACTGTCAATCACTCTCATATTTGAGGCGGAGTTTTGGTCGCGCTTGGGGCCATTCATTTATTTCTTTATTGTCCTTGGGTTCAGAGTCTCCTATACATTTTTCTCTCTGCTCTTTCTCATTGAAATCAATTATAATTAGCATTTAGTTTTTTTGGTATTAATGCTAGTAAATTATCACCCGGGCCCAACTATTTTTATTTCTTAATAGTAAAAGTTATTGATTATTTTTATATAAAAATATTATCCGCAGTTTGGACACTGCTAAATCCCAGTGTCTGGGTTTTCTTACTGATCCTATTATGATTAAGGTTCCTCTTAATTAAATAACTTAATTGAAATTTTAATTTCTTTATTCCGTATTTATCAATGATAGAATTTATTTTTTATATAATGGTTATGTTATTCACCATCCTCTCTGATCTTTGAGTTTTTTTATTCTGTTACCTTTAATAGTAACATGATTTTTTTATCAATAAAATTATTTTTTTGTCATGCTCTGGGCGATTTTTCTGGTGTGTTCTGTTAGTGCCAAAAACCGGTAGCCTGTCAAATGTTGGTGCAGGTCTGGGCCCTATCTGGAGAATTTTTTTGGTGCCTAGTGGCTTGTTGTGGTCTGTGACTGGTTTGTATGCTTGGTATAATTTGTAAAATCTAAAGCCCCTGAGGCTCATTGAATTGTTTGTTTTTTTGTAAAAAGACCTTAAGCGCCGATGGTCGCGAATAATTATTTTTTTAATTATTGTTTTATTTTATTTTTTAGTTTTTTTATATATATATTCTTATATGAATATCTAAGCCGCGTAATAGCGCGTGAGAGTATCGTGATGATGGTCGGCGGTCTGGTCGAGGACTCAGAGGAAGAATGCCCTGAGGATCCTTGTCGGCTGGACCTAAGTAGTATAATGTTGCAGTTTGCCTAAACATTAATTTTTTGTTAATTTAATTTTTTTATTTTTCAGTCAAAGCCAATTTTGGTCCCTTCGTAAAAATGTAGAGAAACATTGGGGGCTCATGCTGTGTGTCTGATGTGGACGTGGCTGGACTTTGAAGCCAGTTCTGACGGACCTACCTCTGCGGTCGTCTGTCACAGGCTTGTGTTGGATTGTGAGATTTTTTGTATTAATTTCCCCCCCCCCCTTTTTGGATTAATTACTGTGTGGCAGGTTTAATGGGCGGCTAAGTCCGCGGGGCATAGACCCAATGTTTTTCTTGAGGAATGAGCCGACGGCTACCCACCGATGCAATTTCCGGACAATTGGGAGCGGGCCATTCACTCTAAGAAGTGAGCCAGGCTGTGTGCCTGATGGTAGTAGTTTGTAGAGGAATGAGCCGACGGTGACCCGCCGAGGCAATTCCCGGACAATTGGGCACGGGCCATTCCCTCTATGTGTTGAGCCGGGCTGTGTGCCCGATGTATTGTAAGTTTCTTAAGAATTGGGTTAGATGGAAGGCGTTGGGGTTGGCCACCACGGGGTCTGAAACGGCTGCCCAGCATCCCCTCCGGCTCCCATTTAACCGCGACTTGTTCAGAGGACAGCTAGTAACCGCTTTGAAGGTTTCAGAGGCCTCAAGGTAGGACAAAGCGCTCTGAACAGTCATTAAATTTCCCCTTGTAAGCAAATAATCTCTCACTCCCACGTTATAGCCGTGGCGGTGCGCTCGCATTGGTTTGTCCCGATGTTACTGGAAGATCAGGAAAGCTTCGTTCCTGTCTGACACCCAGACATGGACATCCAATGCCTATGCATTTATTTGTTTATTTTTTTATATGTTTTTTTTAAACTAGCATCAGTACAGTAAATTCATGGTAACGGTATACTGTGCGGGTGCTGGCCGATGATATTCGGTCCTGGAGTCAGAGGCATTAAACTTGTCACCTTCTTGAGTGGTTCCAATTTTAATGTTTCTGGCCGGGGGGATGTAATGATATAAGGGGCAGACCCCCCCCCCATTCATTTAATGGGCAACTTCGTTGCCAAGTTTGTTCTTCTTTTATAGGATGATTAAAGCCTTCCACGGTTGGCAGCCTGGAGACTGGCTCTGAGCGTTGCTAATCTCAGGTCCGCTGCCAGTCAGCCGAGAGGCGACAATCTATTCATTCAGCAGGAGTAGAGAAGGAGCTGAAGTCTTGAGCAGACCTGCGGACCGCCTACGCAATACTCTCTACTTTCGCCATCTTTCGCTTGCTTTCTTTCACTCAGCCTTCATCTTCTTTCAGAGCTTATCGAAGCGATTCATAATTACATTTTTTATATATATATTTTATATAACTTCTACCTTGAAAGGTCAGGAATTATCCTTGCCAGCAAGTATTCTTTTCTTAATATTTTATTACAAGATATTTTCTTTTAAAAAAATATCTCATATTTTTTTATCTAATTACGTTTAACTATATTAAACGTGCCTGGCAGGTTTAACCCTTGAACCATATTTTCTATTTTATATTTATATTTTTAATTATTTTTTCTATGAATAAATAGTTTTTTTAACTTAATTATTTTTTTTTCTTCAACCCAGAGTGTTCATAGCCATTTACACCTGACCAATTTAGATTATAGGGCTCTCTTAAGACGTCGCATAGCGCCCTTAAATCCCAACCTAGCATGGGCATTATAAATGGAAATTCAGCTGTGGCACGCAGCTATATCTGCGCCTGGTCCACATGGTTCGGCTTGTATTTCCAACCTGGTTGAATGCGCCAATGGTTCTTGACCTTCTATTAATTCCGTGATTCCCGGCATTATAAAAAAAACTGATGGTTCTTAAAAAAACAACAAAATAAAAAAATTAAACGAAAAAAACAAACAAACCTTCTCTCACTCAATTATACACTTCACCCTCCTTAGGGCTTTTCAAATCTCGGTGTGGGACCTCCATGTTGGGATTTAAGGGCTTTATGTGACTTTAAGAGAGCCCTATAATCTAAATTGGTCAGGTGTAAATGGCTATGAACACTCTGGGTTGAAGAAAAAATAATTAAGTTAAAAAAACTATTTATTCATAGAAAAAATAATTAAAAATATAAATATAAAATAGAAAATATGGTTCAAGGGTTAAACCTGCCAGGCACGTTTAATATAGTTAAAATAAATTAGATGTAAAAAATATGAGATATTTTTTAAAAGAAAATATCTTGTAATAAAATATTAAGAAAAGAATACTTGCTGGCAAGGATAATTCCTGACCTTTCAAGGTAGAAGTTATATAAAATATATATATAAAAAATGTAATTATGAATCGCTTCGATAAGCTCTGAAAGAAGATGAAGGCTGAGTGAAAGAAAGCAAGCGAAAGATGGCGAAAGTAGAGAGTATTGCGTAGGCGGTCCGCAGGTCTGCTCAAGACTTCAGCTCCTTCTCTACTGAATGAATAGATTGTCGCCTCTCGGCTGACTGGCAGCGGACCTGAGATTAGCAACGCTCAGAGCCAGTCTCCAGGCTGCCAACCGTGGAAGGCTTTAATCATCCTATAAAAGAAGAACAAACTTGGCAACGAAGTTGCACATTAAATGAATGGGGGGGTCTGCCCCTTATATCATTACAACACTTTATTGATTTTATACACTTTATATTAATTTAAATTCGGTCATAGGTAAAAAGATTTAATTTTACTTTACCTAACGCTCCTTTCGGTCGCCCCGCATGGAAACTCATGGACGGTTGCGCTGGAACTGTGAGATTCATTTAACAAATTTTGATATTTATGAAAAAACCCAACTATTTTTACATGTTTAGGTCAAAATAAAATGCAAATAATATTTTTATAATTTTTATTAAAACTTTTAAACAAAGGATAAGGTAAGTATAATCTATATCTGAAGCTTCTTAATCTATAACGTGGCGAGAGTTTTTTCGATTGGATGACGAAGTGTTTTGTGTCAGGTGCCCATAAAACACTGAAACAGTATGTATCAAAAAAAATGATTCTGATAAGTGTAATACATAGTAAAAAAAAATGTACAAATATATATGAAAAATGGAAAAAATTGTATAAAAAAAATAAACCGACTTCATAAAAATTAAATGAAATAAATAAAATAATAAGAACACCAAAATAAAATAAAATGCACTAAAAGGTATAAAATAATTATCTAATTTAGTTACAACTAAACGACGAAATTTTTACCTGAAATCACTTTTTGAAGTCGGTGCCAAACATTTACATTTTATGAATCGCACTCGAAGGATCGTTTGGCGGGTAATGAAGAAAACATCGCATAAGCTCGCTTATATAAAGCTTATTTAGCACCGACTTCAAAAAGTGATTTCATGTACAAATTTGGTCGTTTAGTTGTAACTAAATTAGATAATTATTTCATACCTTTTACTGCATTTTAATTGATTTTTGAGTTGTATTATTTTATTTATTGCATTTATTTTTTGAAGTCGGTTTATTTTTTTACTAAAAATTATTTTTATTTTTCTCTTATTAGTGATGTTGTCAATAGTGAGACTTAAGATAATGCCTTCCAATGATCTCGTAAGAGAAAGATTCGTGTGAATGATTCAGAAAATGATAATAAAATTCAATTCATAAATAGAGGAATTCTCTCGAAACGTTAGCGGGTTTTAAATGAACGTTTTAAGATTGTTTTTTTTTATAAATGATTTTATTTATTATAATTTTGATTATTTGCTAATATGAATTGGAGATTTCCGCTTTTCTGTCATTTATCATATCGTCAGAATCTGACCAAATTATCTGACCAAATTTGGTCGCGTGGGATCTTAAGGATCAAAAATGTTTCCTAGTCAAACGACGTAGTGGTTTTCAAGGTCGCGATCATGCTAAATTATGTGGCTTCACTAGTCATAGGTGGAGGGCCACCCACCAATCATCCCCTATCTCCCTATCTAGATGTTTACAAAAAACTGCAAAGAAGATCTCTGAGATCCGTAGCGACCGACGAAGTGTTAAAAATCACAAAAGAGAGAAATTATATTTTAATTATTAATTCCCTTGCTGATTCGTAGCTTTCCTATACATTATGTTGAAATCCTTTATAAAATGTCTGTTCTAATCGATGTTTTGAATCGGGTGCAATCAATCTCAGGTCCAATTAAGTGTAGAGTCTAATAGGCTATAATAGACAGCTGAGTGAGTGATTGACATAGGGGGAGTTACCCTGATCAGAATAATGATCGCCTGATGGCGACTCATTTTAACGGAGAGTTGAATGCTCGAAATCTTTATTGTGAGTGCGGATGCAGCCGCTCAGTCGATTTGTCCTTTCTTTTTTTTCTGTTTTGTTTGGAAAGTAGACCACGTGGGTGGGGTGCGGGAACAATTGGAACAGGGGTGCCTTCGTGCGGCTGTCACAAAATCCGATCGCCAAATGCCCACCAGCTAACCAAACCGATTAACAGTTCCTCGAAAAAGGTATCAACTATTGTTCGAGGAAATGAGGAAAGGGGTCTTTTTTAAAATAATAATTTTATTTTTTACTAACATATTGTACTGTGACATTCTTGCATCTAGCAATGGATAGTAATTATTTTAAATTAAATACAACAATATTGAAAGAAAAATTGAGAATTTTTTCAAGACTCAGTACGCATTCCAGAAATTTTAGTGGTATGAAATTTTTTTAGGTAAAAAAAGTGAGATAGAAAATTGAAAATTGGCAGAGAGATGCAGGTTATTTATTGAAATTCGTTTGCCAAATTTCAGCCTGTTAGCTACAACTTTTCGATATCTAATCTAAGACAATTTAGTATTTGAAGTGAAAGTAGATACCGAAGGCCATTAAAAAAAAAATAATAATATAGAAATAATTAACAAAGGATCTCAAAAATAATTAAAATTTGATTGTAATTGTGAATAATTTATGCTTACAAGTATTTTTCTAAATTATCTTCAAATTAATATGTCACCTAAAATTAATTTATACAATGAAAATGAGCGCTTCACATCCACAGATACAATGGCGGCAGACATCGGACCAGAGGCAACAAGATGAAGAAGGCGTCGGGGCGGATAATTTAAGGGGCTGTAGCGACTGAACATTACTCAAATATGCAAAAATATGCAGTATAAAATTTAACCCACAGTATCCTAGATGCATGATTTGGATAGATAATTGATCCTCTGGGTCGTATGTGGCTGCAAATAAAATATGCAATTGCATAGGAATCAGTCTCTGCTTATGACAAATAAATTTATATGTGTTCTAGCAAATAAATTATATATATATATATATATATAATGTGATTAAATGTTTTCGGAATCATTAATTAATTCCTTTATGTAATATCTAGTATTTATTTAAAATATGAAACGATTTCATCAAGGTGAACAGAACTCGAAAATGGAATTAATAATCATGATCCGTACTGTACTCGTTCTTTGTTTCTCCCCAGGAACTAGTTCGCTCGTAATAAGTTTTAAAATCAACCAAACCGTCTAATAACGTTAGTACAGTCTGCCATATCTCGCCTTCTATTTACTTAATATTTGGCAAACACTGAAAGACAACGGCATTTCTGATTCATGTTCAGCTATTAGCAAACATGTTTATTCTAATGAAGGAGCTAAAAAGCGCTATTGGCGATATTTGTTTAGCGAAAAGCGTGCTCAACCAAATAGAGAACACCGGAGGCTAGTTAAAATGTCTTCGCACCATCTTAAGGTCAAAGCAGTAGAAGCCGATTGAGTGCCATGATATACTCGATTTAAGAATTACATTCGAGCTCAACACAAAAATAAATAAAGAAATAAAAGAAAAAAGAAAATATATTAAACAAACTATAAAGTCATTAATCTTGTTAGAAATTATCTACACTTAATGCTAATAATTTTTATTTAGAAGAAATTTGGCGTGACTAAAAGAGACCATTGATTTTGCACCCTTTCGTATATTTATGTATTTTGCTTTCAGTTACATAGGAAACATAAAATATAAAGTAATGCATTCACTTTCGGAAGGTTTAATTTAATTAATCTCAAAAACTATAACAGTAAATTTCATTCCGACAACTACAAGTGATAGTATTCAATGACCTTAAGATATAGAAGCTATCTTTAGAAAATAAACTAGGTTTTGTGTGCGTCAAAGCCGACACTTACCTGGAACCAAATTCTAGAGACCGAGAGAGTCTCTCGCAGTAGCCCTAGATATTGCAAAGGCTTTTGACCAAATTTAGCACAAAAATCGTTCTTGACAAACTTCCAGCTTTTGGCTTCACATCAACACTTTTTAAATGGTTAGAAAGCTTTCTCGAAAAACGTACTATTACCGTGGTGGTTGATGGAATATCATCTAGTTCTTTTTCTACAAATACTATAGAAACGACCTAACTTCAAATCCCACTCGAAGTTATGTAGACGATAGCACTCTCCACACGCACTCTCTCGCCTTGAATAATCGAAACAATGTTGCTTCTTCAATAATTCGCCACGTGAACTCTTAAGAAAAATGAGGCTAATAAAATTTAGTTAGCTTAAATGTTTAATTCAAACAAGACAGAATGTTGTCTAATTTCTGGGGAAGAAAATAAACATTTTCCTGACATTCTCTTTGATTCAAATGCCCTGAAGATGATGTGTGAAAGGATGTCCATAATGGGCGTCTCAGTCGCATCTGGCTTTTCTTGGAATGAACACATTTCCCTGTGGAGAAATCTGCGGCAAGGAAATTTGACTTCTTATTCAGATCCAGGCGATATTTCACGGCCCTGCAGCTTCCCATTCTCTACAAAGCTCAAATCCGCTCCTGTCTCGAATACGGTTCGCATCTATGGAGATGGGCCTCCAAGCATTCTCCTGAGGAGTTCGGAAACGACCTCTACGACTAATTGACGATCCGACCCTTACAGCCTCCCTCGATTTGCTGGTCCATCGAAGAGGCGTTTCCGCACTTTCCCCTATTGTAGACCTACTATCAATGCATGTACTCTGATGTGTTGAAATCAGTAATTTCCCTGAAAGCCTACTTTGCGCATAGCACACGATTTACTAACTCCCAACATCCCTTCGCGGTTAAATCTATTAAATACTTTTGTCCCAATGACTGAAACTCTCTTCCTGCCTCGGTCTTTCCCAACACTTATGAGCAATAAGTCTTCAAAATCTGGGACACCTATGCACCCAACCCTTTCTCTTGATCAATTTATCATTCTCTTTAGTAATATAAGGGTCTTCTGAGATCCATAGGGGCTGCATCTTATTGATGCGCCTCTTCTTGGATTGTAACTTATTTAACAAAAATAAAATAAAAAGAAATAGTGTGTATGTACACTGCTATATCTCAGTATCAATGTGTCACAGAGAAACGAAATTTTAAACTTAAGCTAGAAATTAGCAAACATCAATATGGTAAATTTTTAGTCACAACAGATATGCTCTTTGTACCCCTAAATAAAATATATCTAATTATAATCGAACAGAAAAGAAAGCTATTTTTGCTTTGTTTTTTTCAAAATATCTCAAAATAGGCAGGTCCGCGGAGAGCTGTTACGGGCTCTGGGGCAAAATCGAACCAGCAGGCCCTCAATGATGTGACAAATAAAAGTACTACATTTTTCAATTTATAAAATATTTTATTATTTAATAAATAAATAAATCGGTAACTTAATATATGCTTTGTTATCTAATTTTGCTATTTTTTATTTTTATTTATATTAAGTAATAGATTTCAGTAGTACAAAAATTTATTTAACAGTTGGCCCGGGCCCAGGGGTAACTATACCCTTACCCTCCCCCTCTCGTGGTGCCTGAAAATAGGCTAAAATTCTATAAGTTTTATTAAATTACAATTTACTTTAACTTCTCTGAGAGATTCAAATATTATTCCCAGGTCAAGGACTTCAAGAAAAAAATAACTTCTCGTGTTTTAAAATACAAATCTATTGATTCAATGAATCGACAAATTCAATTCAAATACCTAAAAGAAAAAAATTTGTTTAGTCCAAATTTTGATTCTCTTCAAATGTCAAATATTGCTGAGTATAATTTACAAAAGGAGAGGGATATAAATTGAAAATAGATCGAATAAAACGAGAAACAATCTGATAAATATCTAGTTTATTATAAACTTGACCTTTTAAAATTACTATTATATAATATTTGATCCGAAGAAGGAAATATTTCTAAACAGTTAGAGTGAAAACAAAATATTTGCATATGTTAATCCATTTTGAAATAATAAATATATCATATATCTTGTTTATACTTTTCTATTTTTTTTTTACTTTACCATACAGAATATGGTCAAGTATTGTAATCATGCATGAAAAAAGTGGTTTTTTGATTCTTTTTTTCGAAATATCTCAAAAACGGATGAAACTATTTTGATAAATAAAATCTGGCAAAACCATGGCATTTCGGTCTACAAAAAAGCTCTAATAAGTGAACATTGAAAAAATTATATTTTTCGAGATAATAACTGTTTTATCAAAATGACTGTTAGTGTGTTATTCGGTTAGTCTGTTATTCTGTTAGTCCGCGCGTTACCAAATTTTGAGGACGAGCTAGCTCAAAAACTAGTGTGAATTTTAAAACCAATTTTATCTCTTAAAATATCAGTATTATGGGATTTACAATTTTAAGCTATTTTTTAGGCCTTACCTCATTTATTTTTATATAAACTATAAGTTGTGAATGGTCGATCTTTAGGTTTTCTTGTAGACCAAGAAACTTATAAACTCCCTCAGTAGTTATTTATTCCATTTCCTCCATTATCTCTCTTGTGTAGCATAGTTCGCCACCTTTGACATTTAGGTAAAACTGCACATTTTTCATTACCATAATTATTAATTATTTTTCAGTTATTTAAATACTTTTTATTTATTTATTTATTTTTTTTACTTTTAAAATTTTGCATTATATATATTAAAGGGATTTAAACGATAATTTCAATTAATTATTTTTAGCCCAAAAGGGCGTCAATGAGATCTTGTAATTTTTATTATTTTCACGTCCCGTTTGTATGTTATAAGCCTACAAAATTGTCTTGCAGTATTATGCGTTTCTTAAAGGAAATTTGTGTACCAAACTTAGGTACATGAGATTCAGACTCGCGCTTAGCTACTTTTTGACGTGACAACGTCTTATAATTCGATGAAGCCGGCTGAACTCTCGAAAAAACATGACTCATCTGAGGCGTTCCATTTAAGGCTTGAAGTGCAAGCGAGAGCGCGGAACGAGCAAGGAGCTAAGGAGGAACAGCTAGGCTAGAAAAGCAGGAGTGGGGGTGTCTCCAGTCAAGACAGGCATTTCCCCTCCAGCCGCCATCGTGTGAAGGGCACAAAACCTTCTCTTCCCATCTGAACGTATGTTAATAATAGCCATCTTTAAGACAGTTCTTTTTATTATTAACAGTAATAAAAAACAAGTTTGATTTTCTTTATATATTTTTTGTTTTTTATTAAAACTTGAGTTGTTTACCAAAAAAGAATTTAGTCTTTTTGATTTTAAGTCGATTATTTCACGTTTTCAGTAGAGGTTGCCATTAATGGTCAAAACATCAAAAATGGAATGCAATAAGGTTATTCCTCTAGTATTAGATAAGAATCGATCGTTATTTTTTATTTTATGTCGATTCCTCCATGTCTTCAGCAATGGTTACCAATAATAATCGAAACGTCAAAAACCTAATGTAGAATTGTTATTCCTCAAGTATTAGATGAGAATCGATGGCTATTTTTGATTTTAAGTAGATTCCTCCATGTCTTCAGCAATGATTACCAATAAAAACCGAAATGTCAAAAATCCAATATAGAATGGTTATTCCTCAAGTATTAGATGAGAATCAATCGCTATTTTTGGTTTAAAGTCGATTTCTCTATGTCTTCAGCAATGGTTACCAATAAAAACCGAAACGCCAAAAATCCAATATAGAATGGTTATTCCTCAAGTATTAGATGAAAATCGATGGCTATTTTTGATTTTAAGTCGATTCCTCCATGTCTTCAGCAATGGTTACCAATAAAAACCGAAATGTCAAAAATCCAATATAGAATGGTTATTCCTCAAGTACTAGATGAGAATCAATCGCTATTTTTGGTTTAAAGTCGATTTCTCTATGTCTTCAGCAATGGTTACCAATAAAAACCGAAACGCCAAAAATCCAATATAGAATGGTTATTCCTCAAGTACTAGATGAGAATCAATCGCTATTTTTGGTTTTAAGTCGATTTCTCTATGTCTTCAGCAATGGTTCCCAATAAAAACCGAAACGTCAAAAATCCAATATAGAATGGTTATTCCTCAAGTACTAGTTGAGAATCAATCGCTATTTTTAGCATTTCACAGAGAAAAGTCTATCCACTCTTACTTAGTTAGGTTAAATGAGTCCTATATTACCATAAACAGATCAAATGAATAAATTTTAAAGAATTCAAAAATCTTACTTTAGAGTAAAGTACTTTAAAATATAATTTTACTAAAAACTTTATTTTACCTTTTTTGTCGGCCCCAAGGTACTTAATTAGGATATTAAATTTCATCAAAATTGGTTAAGTCATTTTAAAGATATTTAGAAAAAACTAAAAAAGTACTGAAATATATAATGTTGTATAATACTAATGTTTGTGGGCCGATATGTACCAAAAACTAATCAGCGCTTCATTTTGTTAAAATGATGATAGGTTTTCAATTTCATTTCAATCGGTGCAAAGGTGTGGAAAAAATCGTGGACGAAAAAAACGATAACATCCATCCATCCATCCGCACGCACTTCCAAAAAAAATGGCACTTTTTGGCCTCTCGACGAGATTCCAGGTAACTTTTGGCAAAACCGCCACATGCTAAAATTCAATCTCATTGAATACTTCAATTTGTGACCTTAATTGAGTCCATGGGTTCCGTAGTCTTTACCTGAGGACCCGTTGAAGTCGCGCTTGCCGCGCGACCGATTGGAATACTTTCTCCCATGCTTCGCATTGGATAAAGTAAAAAAGCTGTAAGACAAGGATGTGTGCTGTCACCCATGATTTTCAACTTATACATAGAAGAAGCGATTAAAGAATTCAAAGACAAAATTGATACAGGTATCGAAATCCAAGGTCAAAAGATCGCTATGTTAAGATTTGCCGATGACATTGCCCTTCTAGGAAGCAATAAAAAAGAATTAGAAGACGCACTGAATGGAATTAACCAAATCCTAATAGAAGAAATCAAAATGAAAATAAACAAGAATAAAGCCAAGGTCCTAGTATGTACAAAAAAAGAACAAACGAGACAGGAATGCATCAAAATTAACCAAGAAAACTTACAAGGAGTTAAGGAAAGTAATTCCGCTACCTAGGAAGTAAAATAACATGGGATGGGAGGAACGAAAACGAAATTAAATCAAGAATTGCCCAAGCAAAAATGGGGTTTAATTCAAAACAAAAACTACTATGCTCCTCCTCAATCAGCTTAGAAAACAGGAAGTTGCTATTGAAGACATATGTATGGAGCATAGCCATATACGGTTGTGAAACCTGGACAATTAGAGAAGCGGAGAGAAAGAGATTAGAGGCTTTCGAAATGTGGTGCTACAGAAGAATGATGAATATCAAATGGATGGATAAAATTACAAATGAAGAAGTTCTTGGAAGAATCGGAGAAAGAAGAACCTTGTGGAAGAGTCTGAAGAAGAGAAGAGGTCAGATGATGGGGCACACACTGAGACATGGGGGACTGCTTAGGGATATCTTGGAGGGGGAGGTGGGAAAAAAGAGGAAGGGGAAGGCCCAGATTAGAATATTTCAACCAAATAATTGGGGATATGGGATGCCAGACATTTAGAGAGGTCAAAAAGTTAGCGGGGGACAGAGTCGAGTGGAGACGGATTGTTGCATCAAACCAGTCTTAGGACTGTATACTCACTGATGATGATGATGAGATAGCTTAAATTTCAAATTTCAAGTCTTTTCGACTTTCCGAAGACCAGATATGAACGATTAAAATATTTATTTTACTACACTCCTAATTTACAACCCTTTCTTTTAATTCAATCGGATTAAAATTTTTACACAACTATTAACTCATTACACTTGATAAATACACTAATTTTTAAAAAAATCGTTATAGCCGTTTTTGAGAAAAAAAACGAAATAAAGGAAGTGGGTGTAAATTAGTAGTGTCGCGATGACTTCAAATAAATGAAAATGTGAAAGTCGTGTGGTGAACAGAACAGTTGATTCTTTCTATCATCTAATCTTCAAAATTCAATAATTCTCACGACGCTGGAGTAAAACCCCATTTTGCATCCTGGGCTCCTCTACTATGATGAATGAAACAAAGAGCAGATTGGTACTCAGAGCCACGCCATTGGCATTCCTGGTTTAATAAGTTTTAGAATCTTCCGTTCATTTCATTTTCCATTAAAGAATTCACATGTGTTGAGAATAGTTTTCAAAAAAAAAATGTGAAATAACAACTAAGACATAAATAGCTACTACTACTATCACGAGATTATTGTTTAACTACTAAGTCTGAACTGGATTAGATAATTGTTTTTATTAGTCAGAAGAATTGTATTCTCTCCATCTGATATTGAACCCGAGTGCCGAAAATAGTAATCACGGGTATTAGCTTCATTTTTAAGTGAATCATCCTGACATAAATATGTATTGAGTTAAACATTTCATTCAAAGATTTATTCTTCATTTGTCGCGTTGTATATAGCCAAAATCTACACTAACATATATTTTGTTCCTACTTCTGTTATTTTTTATTCTTTTGCCTTTGTGATATTTTGAGTAAGTTTGCTTAAGCTGAACCCTTATATACAATATATATTTTTATTTTTTCTAACTTACCAGCAAGCTCCACAAATAATAATCTGTAAAGACTTTTAGGTTTGGGCGAGGTTAGGGTATGCATAACTACAAGCAATATCTTCATCCCCATTTGGGTGGCAAGTTTTTGCATTTCTAGTCTTCTGAAGGCCCAGAGATTATGTATAGAAATTTTAGTTGACTGAATGTTTTCTACATTTGATTCAATCAGCGAATCTAATGTAGGGAATTTTTGTCAAAATATTGAGTGAAAATAATATTTGAACTTATATATTTCTAACTTGAAATAATGATATTAAATAAATTTTAATTTTCCTGATTAAATTTATTTAATATCATTATTTCAAGTTAGAAATATATAAGTTCAAATATTATTTTCACTCAATATTTGACAAAATTCCCTACATTAGATTCGCGATTGAATCAAATGTAGAAAACATTCAGTTAATTAATGGCAGGCATCTAACATACATGCTAATAGATCGAGCGCTCTGGACTGGGAGATCGAATATATAACATCTGAGATTTCAAATTCACTTGGTGATCCATCCGAATGTCTAGCGGGCTATACGCGAAATGACGTTGGATTGTAGCTAAGTGGATCACATCTTTTTCTCTCTTGGTCCAGACTTAATACTCCGCAGACTCCAATAGCGTAATCCGCAGTAGTCTCGCGAGATAAAAATATCTTTTTCAAATCAGCGCGATCAAAATAATATTCGTTGACGTATCAATTATTCTTTGATATATTAATGAGGAAAATTAAAATTTTAGTTGAGTTTGGTCCAAATCGCTAGAATTTTCATTTTTTGACCCTCCCTTTATGGGTGATTTTTTTTTTAATTTCTTTAAACAAAAGTTGTCAAAAATCACATTCTCTATAACTTTCCTACTAATAGAATGTGCCGTAGAGTTGATAGTTTAGGAGTTATTCGATAATTTCCATTAGTGCCTCCCTCCGAAATTCCCTTTTTGGGAACAAAATATCACAATGTTCTATAGCAATCATTTTAATTTACAAGAAATCATAAGTTGGTGTCATCTATTAAATTCGATGGAATTGAATATTTTTAATTGTATGTCAGAGGGGTTGTTTTTCACCCCCTCGGGAATCGAACCCGAGTGCCAGTAACAGCAATCCGGGCCACCTGGCTCACCTGCAGGATGCGAACCTCTCTGACATATGTACACGCGTAAAATATTTTACTCAAAGATTGTTATCTTAATTTGTAAAATTTCGCGATATAGTGATTCTAAATTTAAACATATAGCCATGCCATATAATTTAAATAAAGGTCGTTGAGTGTTTCGAATTTTGAAGAGATTCAAAATTCGAATGGCAATGGAATGACTTTTCCTAATTTAATATGAAAGATATTAATTTGCCGATGGTAATAGATTCAAATTTACAAGAAATCATAAGTTGGTGTCATCTATTAAATTCGATGAAATTGAATATTTTTAATTATATGTCAGAGGTGTTGTTTTTCACCCCTCGGGAATCGAACCCGAGTGCCAGTAACAGCAATCCGGGCCACCTGGCTCACCTTGCAGAATAAATTAGGAAAAGTCATTCCATTGCCATTCGAATTTTGAATCTCTTCAAAATTCGAAACACTCAACGACCTTTATTTAAATTATATGGCATGGCTATATGTTTAAATTTAGAATCACTATATCGCGAAATTTTACAAATTAAGATAACAATCTTTGAGTAAAATATTTTACGCGTGTACATATGTCAGAGAGGTTCGCATCCTGCAGGTGAGCCAGGTGGCCCGGATTGCTGTTACTGGCACTCGGTTCGATTCCCGAGGGGTGAAAAACAACCCCTCTGACATATAATTAAAAATATTCAATTCCATCGAATTTAATAGATGACACCAACTTATGATTTCTTGTAAATTTGAATCTATTACCATCGGCAAATTAATATCTTTCACATTTTAATTTAGAAGACATCTGGTCCAAATATGAAATTTCATAAAAATACCTCCAGCCGTTTTTATGCCAATTGCGGCCAAAATTTGCGTGGACAGACAGAGACCACACAGGCAGGAATTTTGTTGACGGCGTTTTCTTTCATAACTTTTCTTGAAACGTGAACACTGTACAGCCGAAATTTGGGGAGATCCGGAACAAAGAAAACCTTAATTGTATATAAGTATATATAGACAATTAGATATATAGAAACAACATTAAATGATTTTAATTGTTTTTAGAAAAATGATAAGAGTAAATTTCAAAAAAATATCCCGAGAGTCTGTTTATCATAAAATAAATCCGAGTTGGAATGGATAATATTTATTTCGTTTCAGAAGGGTGGATTAACTCTCTCAGGAAGCGAACCCGAGTGGCGATAATAGCAATCCGAGTTAAAAGCATTTTTGGAAACATTCTGACATACTAGTGTGTATCGAGCTAAATATTTCAATCAAAGATTTTATCATTATTTGTAATATTTCGCAGTCTAAATAGGGAATACCTATCTACATTATTTTATATTATTAATTGATCATATAAAAAGTCTCCGCAGTTTTTTGAACAAATTTCTTTATTTAAAATCAATTTTAATAACGTACATATTAACCATTATTATCTATGACCTTTTGGAATTTTTTGGGTAGCTTCATAATTCCGTCGGTGTAGAACTTCTGTGGCTTATCGTCGAAAAACTTGGCAAAGTGATTTTCAGCGGAGCTTCGGTCGGGCAATTTTTTACCATCAAGAGAGTTTTGAAGAGACCAAAACAAATGATAGTCAGAAGGTGCAAGATCCAGGCTATACAGTGGATGCATAAAAACATCCTAACCAAGTTCCGTCAATTTGTTCCGAGTCATCATAGATGAGTGTGGCCGTGCACACATGTTTGATTACTCGGAAAAAATTCGACAGAACTTGGTTGGGAAGTTTTGATGCATCCACCGTATAGCCCGGACCTTGCACCGCCTGGCTACCAATTGTTTTGGTCTCTGCAAAACTCTCTTGATGGTAAAAAATTGGCCGACCGAAGCGCCGCTGAAAATCACTTTGTCAAGTTTTTCGAAGATAAACCACAGAAATTCTACACCGATAGAATTATGAAGTCATCCGAAAAATGGCAAAAGATCATAGATAATAATGGTCACTATGTACTTGATTAAAATTGATTGTCAATAAAGAAATTCTTTGTTCAAAAATGTACCAAAAAACCGCGGACACTTTTTATATGATCTATTATTTTGTTCCGACCTTTGTTATTTCTATCAATTTGCCTTTTTGATATTAAGTATGCTTAAATTCAACACTTGTGTATTGCAATATTTTCGAAATTCCCAAAAAGCTTCAGAAAAAATAATTTAAGTGATTAATCGGACTTCAATTGTCATCTTCTGTGTATAAGGGAGCGATCGAAATTTACTGCCTTTGCGATCTAAATCCAACTCTTTGACAATATTCTTTGTTTTTGTTTTTTCAACATCTCAATGTTATGTCTAATTTATTAAAACTTCACTTTAGGTAAGACTTACACAGGCGGCAGTTCATAACTTAAAATGTTCTCATAAATAGCCATTGAACACCTACCTGTTCAGAATGGAAGCGTTGCACTACACAAACCGCAGTATTGTCTTCACATACTGCACTGGGTGTAAATAATTGCCTACATTTATAGCTGAAGATGAAGGCTTGGGTTATGAGATTTCGAGTTACAAAAAAACCGAAAAATTCCAAAATTATTTTCCACTCTTGAAAAAAATCAACCTAGGAGAAGAAATAATCATTTATTAAGTTTTATTAAGTTAAACAACAAAAGATCGGCTTCCGGACAAAGCAATGGCGCCATTGGTCATATATGCACCTGTCTTTTATTTTCTAATAATAACAAAGTTTGTTTAATTGGATATTTTTTATTTTACAATTATGTAACTATAGAGTTATACAATTAGGGAGACCCAGATTTTTTATTCAAAAATGTATAGGCAAAAAATTTTTGTGAAAAATGTAACTTTCATGGCCCTTAGGTAATAAGATATCAATATCATATATTTAGATCTTTTGAATAAATTAATTAACAAAGAAAAATATTTTGTAAAAGACTCCTTTCAATTTTTTAATGATATTTCAAATATTATTTTACCCAATATTTTGGGTTTTTTTATGTGGTTTCACTTTTCACAAATGTCCCAATTTATTTATTATATGAAATTGTTATTAAAAGTTGGGATCATATAAAAGAACACACAAAATTATCGAAAAAGGACTCTTATATTTCATAATAATAAATTTTATAACCAAACATTCTGAGTACCATTGGTGAAAAAACATCTCCTATAATTTCTGAGATAGTTATGTAACATTTAGAAAATTCGGTAATTGATCAAATACCTTTCTATAAAAGATATGTTGATGATATTTTTATTCCATTGCCTTATAATAAAATTGAAAGTACGTTAAAAAATTTTAATAGTTTTCATAGCAAATTACAATTCATATTTGAAAAAGAAAATAATAATTCATTGAGTTTTTTGAATATGAAAATTGGAAGATAATAGCTTAGATATATATTGGTTTCGTAAACCAACATTGTTTTGAAGATATCTAAATTTTATGTCCAGCCATCCTGCCATCCTAATTGTCAAAAAAACTAATTAATTATTGGACAAATGAAAAGAACTTTCAAATTATCAAAAGAAAAATTTCACGCCAAAAATTTAGAAATCATTAAAAAAATCATTAATAAAGAATCCTTTGTCGACTCGATATTAAAAAAACCTTTAATTAACTCTAATCAAAATAATAATAACATTGATAAAGAAAATTTAAGATACATCTCTTTCCCATATATAAAAGGGTATCGAATATATTAAAACATTTTATTTATTCCTAATATTCATGCCACCTTCAAACCTACTAATTCGTTATCATTCCTATTTTCAAAATTAAAAGACAAAGATCCTCTTTTGAATCAAAATAATTTAGTTTATAAAATTGATTGGTTAAATTGTGACGGAACATATATAGGACAGACTAAACAATACTTAAAATCTCGAATTTACGAACATGAATATTCAATTAGAATGAAAAATTCCGAATGCACAATGCTGGCTAACCATTCTACTAACCTTAAACACAATTTTGACTTTTCTAATCCCAAAATTTTAGATAAAGAATATAACTTGGAAAAAAGATTAATTTTGGAAATGATCGAAATTTTAAATAACAAAAATTCCATTAATAAAAGGTCAGATATGGATTGTTTTTCGAATGTTTATAAAAAATTTTAGAGAAAAATAAATTTTCATAAATATTTATATTTTTGATTGAAAGTAATCTGGTCACCAAAACAATCTGTACAATTGTCTATTTATAAAAATATTTAAATTCTCCCGAAATGTTTGCCTTTTAAATAAACGTGTTTTGGATTGTTTTTTATAAAATATTTGTACTTTTTTCCATTTATATAAACAGTTAATAATTTTTTTCTCTTCTAGATATCAATATCTGTAAAAGAAATTGAACAAAAGAAGCGTCAGGATGTCAGGCGTCGTTTATTAATTGTTTCCTATTATCATACTAACATATATTCATCATTGCAAAACTAATTTTATGATTAAAAAAAATAACGATTGGAACAATGTAATTGATAACCGTTGAAAAGCTCATTGTTCTTCTGGGATAATTTTTCCTTTGTCATTTTGCACTAATTATTTATAGTTAAAAATTTATAGTTTTCTTAACAATAAAAGTATTGTTTTCGATTGAGTAGAATGCATGCAGCTATGGTAGTATAGATAAAATTTTATTTGATAATACATGAAGAAAATTCAAGCTACGACAAAAAATAACCATTTACAACAAAATATCAACTTTAGGGGAGAGCAATATCTCTCATATATGCACCTGTTTTTTATTTTCTAATAACAACAAAGTTTATTTAATTGAATATCTTTTATTTTACAATTATGTACCTATATAATGTATAGAGTTATACAATAAGTGAGCCACAGATATTATATTAGGCCAAGTCTTCGAAACTATAGTTTCAAACAAATAAATAATATACATATATACAGATATATAATTTCGAAATATGTGTGTATGTTTATTTGCATCAAGAAGAGGACAACTTCTTTGTTTCTCTGTATGATAGAAGTATTGTGAAAACCCTTTTTAATCTTATTTTTAACCGACTTCAAAAAAGGAGGAGGTTCTCTATTCGACTGAATTTTTTTTTTTTGTGCCTATGTTACCTCATATCTCCGCCAATTGTCAACCGATTTTGAAAAAAATTTGCATTGGGTCCAGTCTAGCTTCCGATTGGTCCCATTTTTTTTCGTTTTTTTTCATAGGTATTAAACCTTTTTTATTAGGTTTGTTTAAACCTAACCTCTTTATTTATGAACCGATTTCGATGGTTCTTTTTTTATCCGAAAAGGGGTGTCTTAGGGATGGTGTCATATTAATTTGGTCAAGTTCTGATGATATGATCACTATTAATAACATCACTAAAAGAGAAAAATAAAAATAATTTTTAAGAAAAAAATAAAAACCGACTTCAAAAAATTAAATGCAACAAATAAAATACACTAAAAAGGCATAAAATAATTATTATCTTATTTAGTTACAACTAAACGACGAAATATTAACATGAAATTACTTTTTGAAGTTGGTGCCAAACAGTATACCTTTTATGAATCGCACTAGACGGATCTTACTTAGTACGTTTGGCGGGTACGCTCGCTTATAAGTATAGTTTGTTTGGTACCGACTTCAAAAAGTAATTTCATGTTAATATTTCGTCGTTTAGTTGTAACTAAATAAGATAATAATTATTTTTATACCTTTTAGTGTATTTTATTTGTTGCATTTAATTTTTCGAAGTCGGTTTTTATTTTTTTCTTAAAAATTATTTTTATTTTGCAGGTGGAACAATTTGACCAGAGAAATATTTTCATCACATGGGAAATATACTATATAATACTATATAATACCTATTATTATTATTAATGGAATAGAAATCAGACTAAACAGTCTTTTAGTATAAATCAAAAGGTTCAAACGTTCCCTTCACAAAGGTTGTTATTTTTCTGAAGTTTTTATGTATTTTGGTTAGATTAATAACAATTTACCCATTGAGGAAAAAGAAACAACACTAAAAATAGGTCAATGAAACGGCCATAAAGAAAAGGTTTGTCGGGTAAATAACTAGTGAAGCCCTTTGAGGCTCACATCTCGCATCAATACCTCGTTGTCTTAGGAAAAAGAGCTTACAAGTATTTCATCCACAACAGTTAAAACCAACAATTCTTCAGTGATCATATTGGAATCAGTGCTTTCAATGGGTCACAAGCCATTGGGAAAAACATAAATCCCACTGGTTAACTATATTTTTTATTCTTTTAAAAAACAGTTAAATATGATAATTTTGTGATACTCTTTGGGTTAGCAATAAAAATTAATTTTTAGCTCTAGACCGTTTCAACTTCAAATTGGAATTAATTAATTTCAAATTACAGATAGTAATTTTTAGTTGAAAATTTAAAAACAAACAAGAAACCATTGCCGTAGTTTAAGAGTTTTCCTAGGGGGGGGGGGGCAGCCGGCCAGCTGATTAGCCACCACAAGGTTTCAATTTCGGTAATTCGATTAGAGATCAACTAACTTTTTAGCAGAATTGAAAAATTTTGGAAGTAACGAAATCATTTAATGAGAATGACAAAAGCGATGCCTCGAATAATGGAATTTCCAATTTCCTGAGGGCGCCGTGAGTTTTGTGGGGGGGGGGCGATTGCCCTCCTTTCCTCACCCCTAACTACGCCCGTGCAAGAAACAAAAGTTTTTACTTCATCCAATGCGAAGCATGGGAGAAAGTATTGGAATCGCTCTCGCGGCAAGCGCGACTTCAAAGGGTCCTCAGGTAAAGACTACGGAACCCATGGACTCAATTAAGGTCACAAATTGGAAGTATTCAATGAGATTGAATTTTAGCACGTGACGGTTTTGCCAAAAATTACCTGGAATCTCGTCGAGAGGCCAAAAAGTGCCATTTTTTGGAAGTGCGTGGGGATGGATGGATGTATGTATGTGTGTGTGTGTGTTATCGTTTTTTTCGTCCACGATTTTTTCCACACCTTTGCGCTGATTGAAATGAAATTGAAAACCTACCATTAGTTTAACAAAATGAAGCGCTGATTAGTTTTTGGTACATATCGGTCCACAAACATTAGTACTTTATTTCAGTACTTTTTTAGTTTTTTCTAAATATCTTGAAAATGACTTAAACAATTTTGATGAAATTTAATATCCTAATTAAGTACCTTGGGGACCACAAAAAGGTTAAATAAAGTTTTTAGTAAAATTATATTTTAAAGTACTTTACTCAAGAACATATTAATATTTCAAATGAATTTGGATAAAGTTTAGCAACGATCCGTTGCAGTTTATTTTAGAGTTATTTATTTTTATACAAATGTGAAGATGTAGAAATAAATTTTCATTTCATACCATCATTTAATGTACCAAATAAATATGCTTATTGCTTGTACTAAATGGAGAAAACAAAGAAAAACAAAAAAACACATTGGCCAATTATGGTAGCTTAATAAAATTTTGACAAAATAATTTTTAAATTTTCAGAAATAACTATTAAAAATTTTAACAAATAAAATAAAATATTGTTATTATTGTTCCACTTACTCAGCACTAGTGCTGGTAAACTTTCACCTACCCTGACAGTTCTTTTCTTTTCTAAGGGTTAGGCTCGGGCGGTGCAAAAGGAAATTCACCCTAGTCCACACGCCATTTTCAGATAATGTAGTAATTGAGGAACTTGCGGACTCTGTAGCAGGTTTGAAGGAGTATTGCCTTCTGGCCAACTTATTATGTTGGATGCTATGACAAGTTCCTCGATGGTCTTGGACAGTCTTTTGGATACTACGCCTTCCGCTGAGATAACTATGGGATATATTGTCACCTTGTTGAGCTTCCAGATATTTTTTAATTGAATAGCGAGTTCCTCATACTTCCTTTGTTTTTCCATTTCGGTCTTTTTGATATTGTTTTATTATTATTAATTTAATCTTTAAATATAAAATTTTAATACTGTAAATGCAGACATGAGAAATAAATTTCGAGAGATTTACACCAGATCTGAACAAGAACCCTGTCTCATCTGCACGACTCATAAAATTCAGAATTAAATAAAAAGATAATGTAGCACGTTTCAGATTTATATCGATAGATTTATCATGTAAGAATATAAATGTCTCATTGGTAAAATTGCATTGGTTATTATGTTAGTCAATCCATCTGGAAATTTAGTTTAGGGGAGAATCTATAAAACTGCAGCAAAAGAAATAACGCATATTATTCTGTCTGAATAAATGCTCCATCAGCTAATTCAACCAACTCCCGAAATTGTTTCATCAATCATTTTTGTTATGTAAACACAACAAAACGCGAATTCGATTAATAGATTATTTTAGGGTGACACCCTAAAGGGCTGATCTCTCTTCCGCTCCACCTGGAATATCAAAGATTTAGGGAGTTGTCTTTATCACCCAAAATAGACCCGTGTTTGTCCAACAATAAACTACCAGCATCCCAGCCTAAAAGTAGGTCTTTATTTTCAAACATTAATTTTATGATTTCACAACAATAACAAAATCAACTTGTATATTTTTCAAATTGAAGCTTGAGTGATTTTTATTTTGAATTGTAAAATAATTTCAAATTAAAAACAGTATTTCAAGTAATATTAAATCACATACCACAAGATGAATTGAGAAACAAAGAGGATGTCCTCTGCTTGATGCAAATAAACAAACACACATATAATTATATCAAATATAGATATATATGTATATTTATTATTTATTTAAAGTAAAGAAAATTTTTGAAATTTTTTTAGAAACTTTTTAAAATTATAAAATACTAGGTAGGTTTCACATAAATAAAAGATCAGATACTTGTTTAGCACGACTCTATATATATTCGGGGTATAAGCCTATCTTCAGGAGTTCACAAAGGACACTGAATATTATTTATTTGTTTGAGACTATAGTTCCGAAGGCTTGGCCTTCATCATCAGTCTTTTTTAATTATAAATATTATTTTTCATGGGGTCAGTATCGCGTGGATATTGAATTTTTTTAATTTATCCAATGCGAAA